>VYZW01058435.1:0-19532 GCA_013401315.1 Balaeniceps rex | reverse complement strand
CACCTGGAGTACTGCGTCCAGCTCTGGAGCCCTCAGCACAAGAAGGACATGGACCTGTTGGAGCGGGTCCAGAGGAAGGCCACAAAAATGATCCGAGGGCTGGAGCACCTCTCCTACGAGGACAGGCTGAGAGAGTTGGGGCTGTTCAGCCTGGAGAAGAAAAGGCTGCGGAGAGACCTTATTGCGTCCTTTCAGTACTGAAAGGGGGCCTATAGGAAAGATGGGGACAGTCTTTTTAGCAAGGCCTGTGGTGACAGGACAAGGGGTAATGGTTTTAAACTAAAGGAGGGTAGATTTAGGCTAGATAGAAGGAAGAAATTTTTTACAATGAGGGTGGTGAAGCACTGGAATGGGTTGCCCAGAGAGGTAGTGGAGGCCCCATCCCTGGAAACGTTCAAGGTCAGGTTGGATGGGGCTCTGAGCAACCTGATCTAGTTGAAGATGTCCATGCTCACTGCAGGGGGGTTGGACTAGATGACCTCTAAAAGTCCCTTCCAACCCAAAGCATTCTATGATTCTATGATTCATATTCAAAACCAAACCCAAATGTCCCTACATCTTTGGGAGACTCTTCTCAGTGAGGGAAGCAGCTATAAGAGCCTTTACTATTCTTGAACCTATCGTTAAAAACAACCAAAGAAGATCTAATTTTATCCTTTTTTAAGGAAAAAGAAAAGGTTTGTCTTCCATATCCTACCACAATTTTGATTTAGTATCAAAATTAAATATCCTTTCAATAATCTTTCATATTGTCTGCCAGACAGCAGTACACATTAGCTATTCTCTATCCTCCCTCACTGTACTACTTTATTAATGTGAACTCAAGGTCTCCTGCCCTCTTTCATAATTTCTAATTACCTATAGGCAATATTATAAGGAATGTCCATTAGCATAAAGATTATTTTTGGCATGATAAGACACATTTTAAGGCTATCAATCTTTCTCCAGACTGAAAATGATATATTTTGCCACCTCTGGGTTTTTCCTTATAACTTTTAAAAAGTAGTATTCCATGCAAAGAGGTTAGATTCACTATATTCTGTTTTAATTTTATTCCTAGCTATTTTTATTCCACTAAGTTCCAATTTAAAGTTGAAGCTTGCCATCATGTATAATGACTGACAGAAATTTTAAAAAGGATAATTTCATCTTCCCCCTATGTTCAGCAACAGTGTTTAGAGTTTGGTCTATCATGCTGTGAAACTTGCCTGGCTCTGCAATCTGCAAATGCACTTCTAAGTACCAGAAAACGTCTGTGTGAGCATCAGGCAGGAAACAAGTTCACCATTTGAAAAGGCTTGTCATTTGAAAATACAAGTAAGACATATGTGGCTCATAAACGCTAGCCTTCCTTGTAGGAAGAAACGTGTAGTTAGTTGTCTGTTCTAGATCATGTATTCTTCAATATTTAAAGGTAAACCTACATGTGACAAATATGAGATCATTCACAGAGGCACTGTAAAACACACACACGTATTTATATTACACATTCAAAGGTAAATTCAAAAAAGCCATCTTTCTTGTTCTATGTGTTTGCAAAACGCTAGTAAATGTTGCCTAATTTGAAAACAAAAAAAGGCTTTTTAGTACATGGAAACCGCAGAAGGAGGTCAGAATTTGCTGCTGTGCTCTCAGCCATGCAGAAGAATAATTACTTCCTCCTCCAACCTTACTTGTCCTACCCAGAAACTGCTCTGGTCTAATGACTCCCTTGGTGACTGCCCAGTGGATGCTCCCTTCCTGCCATAGAGGTGTTGAAGCTATACATCAAGAGAAGGCAGAGGTTTAGTTTTCCTGACTTGCAGACAGTGCAGCAGAACAGGCACAAGGCAGGAAATGAGATTCCCTCTTTGAAGAACTGTACTAGTTTCCTTCTCTTTCCTGATCTTCCCTTGACCAAAAGAAGAGCAAGCCAGGAAATGAGACCTCATTTCTTCCTTGGGCTTCCTTTAAGAAGAGCAGTTACCACCTGTTCCTTGTGTTGACACGAGCTGAAAGACCGATGCTATCCCAATTCATCTGCTGTAGTCTTGGTATAGAGCAAAATCTATTTTATTTGAGAGAATGAGAAAGCACCAAATGAAAATCTCCTGGGTTTCTATCATCTTTTTCAGAATGAAAAACTAAGACTACAGGAAATATTTGCTAGAAATTTTGAAACAGAAAGAAGAAGCAGCTCGGCAGAATAAATCACCAAGCTCTTGCCATTCTGCATGTTGTTTCTAAAACAACTGCTTCTGCTCCCTGAAGGCATTTAACAGTGGACATAGTTTAACAGCTGCTAAGCATGTAAAACTGCTTACTCAAAAATGCCTCTTGGAAGTTTTACACAACTTGTTCATCTCCCACACAAATGTATTTCATAAAATTAAAAAAAAAAAATCTATTCCCACCAAGAAATCAGCTCAGAGGTGATCTCAGGTAATCTGAGAAGCCTTTTGTTCTCTGCATGCTATAAATTTTTCTTCCTTCTTTCCAAAGCTGTGTTTGCCTTTCCTTCCCCGGTCTATTGCTTCTTATAATCAGCATCTGATTAAGCCACCCTATTAAAAAAACTAACAGTACACAAAGACAGATAAACAATTGCAAATTTTTCAGGTAGTACTGAAATTCCTGAAGATTGGGCCTAAAGGTATGATTTCATTTGAAACTATATATTATTATCTCGGCACTAGTGAGGCAGCACCCCGAATACTGTGTTGAGTTTTGGGCCCCTCACTACAAGAAGGACACTGAGGTGCTGGAGCATGTCCAGAGAAGGGCAACGAAGCTGGTGAAGGGTCTGGAGAACAAGTCTTATGAGGAGCGGCTGAGGGACCTAGGGTTGTTTAGCCTGGAGAAGAGGAGGCTGAGCGGAGACCTTATCACTCTCTACAACTCCCTGAAAGGAGGTTGTAGTGAGGTGGGTGTTAGTTTCTTCTCCGAAGTAACAAGTGATAGGACAAGAGGAAATGGCCTCAAGTTGCATCAGGGGAGGTTTAGATTGGATATTAGGAAAAATTTCTTTACTGAAAGAGTGGTCAAGAATTGGAACAGGCTGCCCAGAGAGGTGGTGGAGTCACTATCCCTGAAGGTGTTCAAAAAACGTGTAGACATGGCACTTCGGGACATGGTATAGTAGGCATGGTGGTGTTGGGTTGATGGTTGGACTAGATGATCCTAGAGGTCTTTTCCAGCCTTAATGATTCTATTCTATTCTATTCTATTAATTCAGAATATATACACTAGTTTTTATCTCGCTTTTACTGGAACTTAAGACAACCTTCTTTCTACTTCTAAAAGTAATTCTATATGTATGCATGCACTTTAAAATCACTTCAGTTTTGTCTTTGAAAGCAATCAACATTACCATTTGTATACAAAACTACGTGAACATTTTGGCAATATGGCTTGCAAAACCTGAAAGTTGTAAAGATTTTAGAGGGTGTAGTATTGTTAGGCATACAAGCATATATGCGCCCTAAAGCAGAGCTGTACGACCGTAGTGATTCATCTGTTCCTGTCTTTTAGCAACGAAGGTGAAAACACAACAAAGCCAACGTACAGGGATCCACAGAAAATGGATTTTTAGTTTTTAGTAGGTCTTTCAAGTCCTACAAAATTCTATAGTAACAGTAATCTATTAATTTTAGAGGATAAATTAAAAAACCTTAACAAAGGCTTATCATTCTGCATCAAACCCTATAAAATTTATTTAAAAGGAGATAGAAAGACTCTGTTGGAGTCTTCTCTCAACTGGCACCGATTATGGTTAATGGAAAGACTTGAACTGACCTTTTATACAGCAGACAGTCACTGAAAAAGATGGATATTACAGAAAGTGATATGCATATGCAAAGCAAGAGGCCAGTGATATACAGTAGCAGAAATTTATTGTGAATTAATCCACCCCTGGAAGGAGTAAAATAAAAGGAAAATATTGGTATCTTGCAATGTTCACAAAATATTCACAAATATTCACAACATCTAGGAGCATTCATGGGGAAAAAAAAAAAGGAATGTTTAAAGCATAGATGACAAATGCAGATCAAGAACAGCATCAGCCATGTCTCTGAAAGCAGGCTTAATGAGCCTTTTGTCCAAAGTCCTATCTGGAATGCAATGGTGCATTGGAAGTACAGGTGAGAGCCACACAGCACATGAACTTACCTTTGCAAACATCTACCTTTTGGAATTGATGTGGCTTGAGAAAGTCTTAAGATTACATTAAAGCATAACAATATTTATTCTAGTTAGAGGTAAAGATTAATTTTGTAAATAGAATTAGCCTGAGCTAACTTTTGCTGTACCTCTTCTGTGCTATAATCAATCAAATGACAACAGCAACAATAATGCTTTTTAATTTTCACAGCCAAGGATCTTTTCATGGTCTAGCCAAAGACAAAACAATTGCAATAGACAGACTTTCAAAATAAAACTGATGATTGCACTATTCCCTGTTAGTATGCGAAAAAACAGAGTTATAAATGTAGCACCGTTCAGAATACATCTGTGCTGCAGAGAGGCACACAAGCTTCTTGGTGCCCACAGAGGCCTTGTATGTGAAAACTGTCAAGCTGTTGAGATCCCTAGCTCTCAAAATTTAAACTATGCCTTCAGTGCTTTTAAAAAAAAAAGTACTTTTGGGGAGGGAAGAAAACGATTAGCAGGAGAGCAGGTAAATGAATGTAACTGTAAATTCATACAGCCATTATTTTCTTTTAATCTACTGCAGCAGAAGTTAAAGTACCGCAATCACTGGTGTAAGTCCACTATTTAATGTTACTGAAATCTAAGTTGCTTCAAAACCATTCTTTTCTAGATAGATAGAGTCTATGTAGAAAAAAGTCACTGTTACCACAAGAGTCAGTGCATGCATTTGCTTTACATACAAGAACGGAAGCAGGAGGTTTTGTCAGTAGAAGTGCCTGCCACACAGCACCCCAATTATTTCATGTCATGGTCCAGCTTGGATGGCTGATCCAGGCAGGCTCTGCGGGGCCTTCTAGATGGTCAGTGTGTGAGGAGCACCTCCACCTGCTGTGCACTGGTTATTTTACAACTTGGAAATTCAAGTTGCCAGATTGACTTCCCCTGTTTCATGTACATCATGCTGCAATTGAGCTGCTGCATGTTGGAATCAAGTAGAAAACTGAAATTCAGGCATCCATGGCAAAAACTGCGCTAGTGACTATTTGATTACTTATGCTGTAAGACCATGACATGAAGCAGACTAGTATTTGAAACTGAGAAGAATGGCAGATTTCAGATTTGTTGTTTTCAGTGAAAATTAAGAATTGTTGGAATGAGTCCGCACAAAAATCAGAAAAATACACAAACTACAGTTTGTGCTTGAGCTTACTTAAAAACTTAGCTCAGTTTTCATTAATGTCATTATTTCAATTTCAGCTGTACTTTGCCAATCATAGCATGAAACTAAACACTGTGCTTTGGTACAAGCAGCGTCTTTGCTGGTATCCAGTGGTACACAATGCCCTCTCCTCTAACTGCCAATATTACAAGCTACCAATGCGTTCTGCTGGGCAGAAACCTCTCTAAATAAAGCTCTGCCTTAAAAAAACCTACTATAGGAAGAAAAAACCACACATCTTGTTTCAAACAAGTTAATTCTCACACTCTCACTACCAGCACACTGCTAACTCAGAATAAATCCTGTATGGTTTATGTTTATAAACATGACAATTTTTTTTCCTTCTTCACTCCTCCTAAGATTTTTTTTTCCTTCAAAAACAGGTGAGTCAACTTGTTACCATAGTGGCAATGAAAAAGAAGAGCCTGAATAATGTCACGGGCCAAAGCATACTTTCAGGATAATTTGAGAATTTCAGCAGACAGTATATGAATACTTCATATTATTGCTCCAAAAGCCGTCTGGTTGCTTTCTCTTGTGGTTGGAGCTCCACAGTTTTACAACAGGAGACAGCATTAAGGAGAAAAAAAACTAGTTCTTGACATGCTAAAGCAATAAAACTTTTAACACTAGGACTAATTAGGGCAGCAGACCAGAGGCTCAACTCTCACATGATGCAATGTTGCCTTGTCAAAAAAAAAAAGAAAAAAAAGGACTTAAAGCTAAAAAGCTCAGCAGCTAGATCTTATTTCTGGAGTTCATGAAAAACACTTGCTAAAGCGTACACACACAAACCACAGCAAGACCAGTAAGACAGATGACAAGAAGATCCAGAAACAAGAAATAAAGCATATTTGTTCTTAGAAACAAGGGAGAAGGTGTTAATCTTAGTGAAATAGGATTCTTGCAGTACTGGTAAAGTTACTGTCAGGATAAACCACTTGCTTCAGCAAATACCAAATAGGGAAGCAGGCCTGTCAGGGTGCCAGACTAGCTCAAACAACCACCCTTCCAGCGAAGCATTTTTATAGCGCACATTCAGTTCATATTTCACCACTTTTCTGCTGTTCGTATTTTTGCATCTTTGCTTCATGCCCCCTCCTTTGTGCAACTACATACCAGACCATGGCAAGAATTTGCAATTTAACATTAAAACCAAGATGGATGCAATGAAGGGGTTTTTTGGTGTAACTTGCACAGAATGCCTTCCTAAATGACACACATGAATAAAGCTATCACTGCTGCTATTGCATTTCCCAAAAAGAAGATATGAATGAAAAATTAGTTTATGGCTAGGTAAATTTTGATTATTCTGACATATTGAAACAGCTCTAGAAGAACACATTTTCAGTTCTCAGCATGTCAAAAAGGTTCATTTTTATCTTTATTCCATAGAAAATGGAATGAAGTTCTAAATTGTAACCATGGCACAGACAAAACTAAATGAGATCTTAAAAGATAAAATTCATCATGAGAATAATACGCTCTTGAAGATTCGCTATATATCTGTTTATACCCTAGTCCTACTACATGAACGAATGCAAGCAACGCAAGAAAGCACTGGCTTTGAAGACCTGAGGTGATTCTGCCACCATACTACATGCTCAGGGTGCCTTCTTCCAGCTCTGATGGAAACATATTCCATAAGAGACTGTCCTGGTTTCAGCTGGGATAGAGTTAATTTTCTTCCTAGTAGCTGGCATAGTGCTGTGTTTTGGATTTAGTATGAGAATAATGTTGATAACACACTGATGGTTTAGTTGTTGCTAGGTAGTGCTTACCCTAGTCAAGGACTTTTCAGCTTCCCATGCTCTGCCAGGTGCACAAGAAGCTGGGAGGGGGCACAGCCAGGACAGCTGACCCAAACTGACCAAAGGGCTGTTCCATACCATATGACATCATGCTCAGCATATCAGCTGGGGGAGTTGGCTGGCAGGCAGCGACCACTGCTCAGGGACTGGCTGGGCATCGGTTGGCAGGTGGTGATCAACTGCATTGTGTATCACTTGTTTTGTATATTCTATCATTATTATTCTTTCCCTTTCTTTGCTGTCTTATTAAACTGTCTTTATCTCAACCCACAGGGTTGGGCTGTTTTTTTTTTTTCTTTGATTCTCTCCCCCATCCCAATGGGGAGGGGAGGGTGAGTGAGCAGCTGTGTGGTGCTTAGTTGCCAACTGGGGTTAAACCACAACAGACACTCTGTCAAACTACCAAAATCTCAATTGTTTTTCAGTAGCATCTGTAAGACCACACTGTGTTTCAGCTATCTGTCCACAGTTCTAAAAATCACTTATAAACAGTATCAGTGTAAACACAGTATTATGCTACAACAATATTATAGGACCAAAGTTCATCCAAGTTTGCCTAAGGATACAATGGAAACTCGGTGTTTACACAACTCATTTTTTTCTATCTTTAAATGCTGTCAAGATATTAAAAAATGCTTCTCTAAGATCCTCTACGGTATTCAGATGGAAATATATGGGGGGAAGGAAACAATATCAAAATAATGAGAAGAATATTGTGTACTAGTTCTAATACTAGTATACTATTGTATCCTAATTCTTACTAATTCTAGCCAATTAATTTACATGTAATGCAAGTCCTAAAGTGACTAGAATATGATTTATCTAAATAATACTACATAATTATATTTCCGGAAAAGCTGGGATATAAATAGTAAACAATTATATTTAGATCCAATAATTTGCCCTAATAAATTGTTCAAGAAGCTGCCAAAATATGCCATAACCATGAGATAAACAGAAAGAAGCTTAAGTTGTGAAAAAAATTCAATTATATATTCAATTACATAAACATATAAACAAACCAACAGTCAAATATTATACTGTATGAGCAAACTACAGTATATGGTAAAATATAGCGTGCAAAACTGCCAGACAAAATATACTTATGAGGCCTGCATTGTCAAAACATAATGGCATCTCAATAAAAAAGACACAACTAAGAGAGAGATCAATCACTAAAGTCAAAAAAGAAATATATAACAGTTCATATTCATTAGAAAAATCAGTTGTGAAAGAACAGTCCAATGACAGATGGAATGACATAGAGCAAGAAAGATCAGTATCTAAACAACAGTCTAAGAAACACAGATTTTAAAAAGACTTTCTATTTGGAATTATATTACAGGGTTTTAGTATGGTTTCAGTTCTTAGCAGCAAATTCAATACCACCATCAGTGTAATTAGCAAGAGACAGTGCAGCTGTTTTAGGTATATCTGTAAGAACTGTATGCTCATGTGCATGTTACAAAGCCACATGTATCTTCCTAGCTAATTTATTGTAAAACTATATGTAAATAATTTACAGCTATATACCCACATTTTACCCATAGAGACGGACACACAATCACAATGAAAAAAGGCAGTCTGGCACCACCAGAGTGCAAATTATAATGACAACCACATACAAATAGAAACGATGAATACAAATTCATTTTGATATCACGGTCTTATTCATTCAGGGTGTTATCCAAAGCTCACTAACATCAATGAGAGCTCTTCATTGCCTCAATGAGCTTTGAAAGAGATTTGTAACGAGAAAGAGAACTAGCCAGCATATACTTACGATAGTCGACTGGCTTTACAAAGGTCAGTACGATTAGCAGTATTTTTATCCTGGGTTATCTTAAACTTTACCTTGAATGTTCAGTTTGAGTACTCCAAAAATGCTAACTCTGTTGAAATGTCAAAGTAGCCTACACAAAATGAATAGAAAGTTCTTCCTTCTGATGGGGCAAATGAGGAAAGGTCCCACATGAGTGGGAACAAATAGTTAACAACTCTGATTTGCTTAGACCTTAAGTGATTATTTTGGTTAAATCTTTCATCTATAAAACATCCAGACACACTAAACTGTCTCCCCCTACATGCACCATGCTAGTCTTATTTGGAAAGCTATTGTTACTCCATAGCACTGTGCATGAGAAACTAAATATCAGACAGGCTAGGAGTACAAGTTTTAGACACCATCTGATCCAAAGCTGCACCACAAAGTGTAGATGGAAAAAAAGACTGCTAGGTCTTCTAACACCACAGGGGGTTGGGGACTGAAGAGAAAAAGAAATGCTCATTCTCATAGCAAAAGGAGTGACACAAACACTGCTTGCTTTCTCTGTGCTATTGCCAGAAGTTTAATAGCAGCAAAGGTCTTACACAGATGAGCAAGGCGGGCATTGCTATACACTGGAGATTCAAGCATTTATTTCATCACTGATCTAAATTCGTGACATAAGTTTAAATCAGAAGTGAAGCACAATTTTAAGAAGAGATTTTGCATGGGGTGGCAAGTAATAGAAACCTGGTCCTCTTTTTCCACAGTGGCATTTTGTAGCTGTGACCGGAGAGCTATTTTCCTTATATTTTTAAAAAAAAAAAAAAAATCAACAATGATTTGCCCAGTAGGAACAGGAAAAATAGAGACACATAAGAGAAATAAAAATCCTAGAATATAAGTGATCCTTGGCTAGCCATTCATTCTAGTTATCTCTATCCTGCTTAAAAGTGGTAAGTCGTCAAACTGTATCCTTGCTTAGCTGTTTTATGACATGCTCAGCTTCTACTGAGGCAACATCAGTTATTTCTGAACATATCTTTGTTCCTATCTAGATTATCTTCACACAGATTTGACATAAGAACTGTTGATAAAAAGAAGAATCCTCTCTTTTAAGCTCATGAATCAGAATATTGCTTTTACCTGACAACTTCCCAAAATTTTTTACTGAGTCCAGAATTGAAAACAGAGGAGAGTTTTCAATTTAAATTAAAAAAAAAAAAATCCTAGACATGAGCTAACTTCGGATTTTTTATCCATGAGCTCTTAAACACATGGACGATTACTGTCTCTGTAAGGGGAACTCACAGTGAACGTGAAAACCTAAGGAGAAAGAAAGATGAAGGGAGCACCTTTCTGAGAAGGCACCAAGTACCAGCTGGATTAAATGGACCTACGCTATTTCATACTCAGCTGAGGCTCTGACCTTAGGCAGAGAACTCCCGTATTTATAATATTAAGGTATACAAAGGAGAGAAATACAGATTGTTGGACATACGCAGTATTTCTTTACATACACCACATGTTCATAAAAAATACATGTGCCTACCAACGGCTGTGGACAATCACAAAACCAGGTGTAGGAGATGTCCCTGATGTGTGATTTCTAAATAATTTTCCAAAAAAAGGTTTCCTTTTCTGTCACTGGGAATCATCAAGTCACCCTTCAAATGAATCACTTCATCTTCGTGAATTAAAATAGAGCCAGACTGCACAAAATCAGCACTATTATTTTGGCCAAGATCATGAATTTATGTAGGCACGCTATATCAACTGTTTTCATATCTTTTCTTTCTTCCACTAGGAAAATGATCAGCACTGTTCTGATAACCTGGGCTACAAAGTAATGGCACGCACTGTGCAGAGAAAACATTAAATAAACCTGCAGCACAGAGCTATGCCAAGATCCATGCTGTGAACTGTGATAATTTCTCCTGTGATTACACTAGCACTTGTTTCATAAATTCTGGCTGATCAAGGGTAAGGGAAAATTAATTAAGAGATTAAATTTAAATTCTGCCAAATCATCTATATGGTCATATACAAACACAAATATTGAAATGGGTAACTGCATGCACAGTTGGCCCTCCACTACCTGAATACTAGGCCTACATTTTTATCTATTGCATTTTTATTCTGCCTTTACATCCATTTATGGCAACAGTCACATATCATCAGTTTTACTGCTTTATCTATATAACCAGTCATAAACCTACCACGAGGAAGACAAAATCTTAATATAGCGGGAATACAGGACTGTGAAATTTCAGAAGTTGGGAAACTATTTAAATGAGGATAATTCTTTTTGGTTGTAACCTACCGGACTTGAAGGCAATGGCACCACCTATAAGCCTCATACTAAATGCTCCTTTCTAAGTTACAAAACTGTTTGACAAGTTGGTATTTTCATATCTACAATGCCAGTAAATTTGCAGGAAATTCAGTTATAGTGTAGCTTGGGTGTTGTGCCCTCATCTTCATCCCACTCCTATTTCCAATTGCTTTTTGTTAGAACAACTGGATAACTCACTGGGAAATCTGTTAGATCTGGCAGTATTATTCGTTTTCTTATCAGAAACTCTTCCATCTACCTTCTGTACCAAATGTGTCATTTATCTCAAAATTACTCATGAGGTCTAACAACTGAGTATGATCAATTCCTTCTGTAGACTTTTACAGACATTCTGGATTTCTTCCATTGCTTGCTCATTATTTTGCAATGCACTTTTCAATATTTGCAGATTTATCAGAAAATGCAATTGGCGTGATCAGCTCCATTGCCAAGGAGTGTCAGGTGGGATTTAGCTGACTGACCTGCAGCAACTGATCAAAACCATGGAAGTACTAATTGGGAAAATGGTTTCATTTTTGTAGCTGTTATAATTTTATGGTCTTCAGCCACAAGTTAATCACAGCCAATTGCACAGAACTGCTGATGTTGGGACATTACATATTAATGGAGTTGCTATTTTTAAAGCTTCTCTGCAAGGTGCCGTTAAGACTTAGCTGTTGAGGATGCTGGGGCAGCACGCTATGCAAATCCGTGCTGACCTGGAGCACATCGCACCGCTGTAAGAAAATGTTTCATTCAGGCAAACACAGCAGAAGTAAGAAAGAAGCTAATCACTTGCCTTCTGAATACATGGAGTAGACATATATCTATCAATATAATCTTTACATGTGGGAGGACAATGTGTTTCATGGTGAATCTGGTTTCAATATGGCTGCAGCACAAAGACTTACGTAGTCTACAAAGATTAAGCCACTAGGTCAGCAGTGGAACAAACAGAACTTAAATGAAGGAGAGAAATTTTCCATTTTTCAGTATTAAAAATTAAGTGTATTCATTTGAGACTGAGAATCTCAAAGCATGTCTCAAAAACGCTCTGAATGTAGCCTGCAAAATAACTTTATCGTGAGTGTGGGCAATGACATGAACTACTAACTCAGTTGGATCATTTCAGAAGATCTTTTTGTTGAGCTGAGATTAGTGTGACTCTGCAGGACCCAAGACCTGTGTGCCAGTCCCAGCCTATAACCTCACACTCATTAAGTACTCATAGAGTGTCAGCAAATGAACACACTGTCAGGAGTACGTGTTATAAAGTATGAAGATCCTGAAGAGCAAAGGAGTCCGGGAAGGCTGGACATTCTTCAAGAAGGAAATCTTAAAGGCACGGGAGCAGGCTGTCCCCATGTGCCAAAAGACAAGCCAGTGGGGAAGAAGACCAGCCTGGCTGAACAGAGAACTTTGGCTGGAACTCAGGAAAAAAAGGAGAGTTTATGACCTTTGGAAGAAGGGGCAGGCAACTCAGGAGGACTACAAGAGTGTCATGAGGCTATGCAGGGAGAAAATTCGAAGGGCCAAAGCCCAACTAGAACTTAATCTGGTTACTGCTGTAAAAGACAATTAAAAATGTGTCTATAAATACATAAGCAACAAAAGGAGGGCCAAGGAGAATCTCCATCCTTTATTGGATGCGGGGGTAAACATGGTGACAAAGGATGAGGAAAAGGCTGAGGCACTTAATGCCTTCTTTGCCTTAGTCTTTAATAGCCAGACCAGTTGTTCTAGGGGCACCCAGCCCCCTGAGCTGGAAGACAAAGATGGGGAGCAGAACAAAGCTCCCATAGTCCAAGGGGAAATGGTTAGTGACCTGCTACACCACTTACACACACACAGGTCTATGGGGCCAAGTGGGATCCACCCAAGGGTCCTGAGGGAGCTGGTGCAAGTGCTCACCAAGCCACTTTCAATCCTTTATCAGCAGTCCTGGCTAACCAGGGAGGTCCCAGTTGACTGGAGGTTAGCAAATGTGACGCCCATCTACAAGAAGGGCTGGAAGGAGGATCTGGGGAACTACAGGCCTGTCAGCCTGACCTTGGTGCCAGGGAAGGTCATGGAGCAGATCATCCTGAGTGCCATCATGTGGCATGTGCAGGACAGACAGGTGATCAGGCCCAGTCAGCATCGGTTTTTGAAAGGCAAGTCCTGCTTGACTAACCTGATCTCCTTCTATGACAAGGTGACCCGCTTAGTGGATGAGGGAAAGGCTGTGGATGTTGTCTATCTGGACTTTACTAAAGCTTTTGACACTGTTTCCCACAGCATCCTCCTGGAGAAACTGGCTGCTCATGGCCTGGACAGGCATACTCTTTGCTGGGTAAAAAACTGGCTGGATGGCTGGGCCCAAAGAGTCATGGTGAATGGAGTTAAATCCAGTTGGTGGCCGGTAACAACCGGTGTTCCCTGGGCCTCCGTATTGGGACCAGTTCTGTTTAATATCTTTATCAAGGGGATTGAGTGCATGCTTAGTAAGTTTGCAGGTGGGTTGGGCAGGGGGGTTGATCTGCTTGAAGGAAGGCAGGCTCTACAGAGGGATCTGATCCAGCATAGGCTGGATCAATGGGCTGTATGAGGTACAACGAGGCTAAATGCCGCGTCCTGCACTTGGCTCACAACAACCCCATGCAACGCTACAGGCTTGGGGATGAGTGGCTGGAAAGCTGCCTGGCAGAAAAGGACCTGGGCGTGTTGGTCGATAGCCAGCTGAATATGAGCTGGCAGTGTGCCCAGGCCAATGGCATCCTGGCTTGTATCAGAAATAGTGTGGCCAGCAGGACCAGGGAAGTCATCCTTCCCCTGTACTCGGCACTAGTGAGGCTGCACCTCAAGTACTGTGTTCAGTTTTGGGCCCCTCACTACAAGAAGGACACTGAGGTGCTGGAGCATGTCCAACGAGGAGCAACGAAGCTGGTGAAGGGTCTAGAGCACAAGCCTTATGAGGAGCGGCCGAGGGACCTGGTCTTGTTTCGTCTGAAGAAAAGGAGGTTGAGGGGAGACCTTATCGCCCTCTACAACTCCCTGAAAGGAGGTTGTAGCAAGGTGGGTGTCGGTCTCTTCTCCCAAGTAGCAAGTGATAGGACAAGAGGAAACAGCCTCAAGTTGTGCCAGGGGAGGTTTAAATTGGATATTAGGAAAAATTTCTTCATGGAAAGGGTTACCAAGCATTGGACCAGGCTGTCCAGGGAAGTGGTCAAGTCACCATCCCTGTAGATGTGGCACTTAGGAACATGGTTTAGTGGTGGACTTGGCAGTGCTAGGTTTACAGCTGTACTCAATGATCTTAAAGGTTTTTTCCAACTTAAATGATTCTATGATTCTAAGATACAGACATATACAACATTTTTCTTAACCCTTCATCTTCAAATCGTTCCCCAAACTGCTCAACTTTTACCAAACAAGGTCTTCTAAATAAATCAGTGGAGAACATGCCTTGATCTACCAGGTAAATGGATTTCCCAAGTACCATTAAACAACTGATAACAATTTTGAGAAATGTTAAACATTGCACACACTGAAATCTATATTGCACGCACTGAAATAGTCTTACGATTCTCCAGCACCTTTTTTTATTATCTGAACTAAGGCTTATTCAGCTAAGAAACCTAAGATATAGGATTGGGACTGGAATTGCCGCATTACAACCTATTTCAGAGTACTATATATGCTAAGTTCAGCGCACACGATGACAATGTTGGAGACGGTATTTGCCCTACGCAGCTTGCCTAAAAAATATGGGGAAAAAAAGAGTTTTCTTGTACCTTGAGAATCTCTAGCTAAATAACAAACACTGGGTTTGTTTGTTCCTATTAAATACCTTATAATGGATTATCTTAGAATAAAACATCTTCACTGCCAAAGAGAATATCTGATTATATCCACCAGCTCCCAATATTCTCCGTTACCCTGAGATACGCTACTAGAAAATACACACAAAGTGTGCCAATGGGGTGTTCTGCTCTTTCTTTGCAAGCAGCTGGGTAAGGGTATGCCAATGTATATTTCTAAGTGAAAAAGCTATTTAGTATGATAAAGTTAAATCCTATTACTAAATCTAGTACATTTTTATTTGTAGTTATTTAAATTTATGGGTATATGCAGTGTCAACACACCATGAAATGAAGGAATTACCAATTTCCAGCATGAATTACTTGATAAAAGGGGCTGCATTAAATGCAGAGTTGTTGAATAAATCAGTAATGCTACAATGGTTAATTACAAAGTTACTTAAAGGAAGAAAACCTGCAGTATTTTATAGTGAATTAAACTTGCCATTGTTTCCTAAATGGCTAACAGACAATATTAGTAAACATAATACATTTCATAGTGGACTGCAGGAAATGCTTTAATGTCTTTAAAAACCATAGTTTAAGGCCAATTCCATATTGCTTAGCAATCAGGCTACAAAATATCACAAACTACACTTAGCTTTCTCTTAGTACTTTTCATTAGTAGATTGCAAGTGCAGCATAAAAGAAGACTCTCTAATTATGCTTATTTTACAGATGAGGTGAAAGATGCATGGGGAGAAGTAATGTAGCCAGTGATATCTGACAGGCTAATTGCAGAGCGAGTGGTCTCACTCTGTCCCCCAAGTCTCAGGCAACTGTCATGGCCAGTCTCACAGTGATTTTGACATAATTTTCCACGTTTCTCATTTTTTCAAGTGTAATCTAAAAACACTGTATTGGACACATTAAATTTTAATGACAGCCACAGACAGCTGCAATTTCCCTCAGTAAAATAAATGATTAATTAGTAAAACACTGTATGCAATATATGTCCACAGTGACTTATCCCTATTGCTAATCATAGCAATTAGCTTCAATTTCTAAAGCTCCACAGCCTGCATGGTGTTTTGCAGAGCTGTGAAAGAAGCATGGGCATGCACTGAATAATTTATATTCCAAATTACACAAACATACCAACATATCTTAATTTTCTAGATTAGCAACCAGTAAGATCACTTCTGATAGTCCCATAAAAATATCTAAAAGTAGAATTATGTAGCTGAAAACCTATATATTTCATAAAGAATACAGGGAAAACGCAACCTGTAGAAATAAGCCTAAATGTGGGCAAGATTTTCTTTTTACTGGGACATTCAGTAAAATTAATCAACAAGCTCAACATCTAAAGTTTGAACAACACCTCATTACCATGGACGAAACGGATTACTTCCCAAAGTAGCTGTATTTTTTCACTATGTTTATTTCAGCACAAAGACCCTCTCTTGCCAGGCACAAAACCAAAATCATATGAGTTTTCCTCATATGTCTATGCCTGAAATGTTCTACCAACGACTTCAACAAAGGCAAAGCCCTCAAATGTCCTCTCAATTAGCCAGCCTTCAACATTGCCTCAGTTAGCTATAGCTCAAACCATTAAGAAGTTAATAGTTGGAAATAATTTCAGTCTCATCTGGAAGAGTACAGGAAAGCCCATATATTGTTTTGGAAAGAGGCATTGTATATTCATTATTGTTGATAGCAGTAAGTGAGGAAGAAGCTACAGTCTAATTTTTAGAAGCTCATTGACTATATGCAATCAATTAGCGGCCAGAAATGTAATAAAACATAGGAAGTACAGCATAGCATATGGAGGAGAAAAGATGACACAGAATCTGAGTTGAAGACCCGTTCAGAGCAGAAAGGCCTGTCTGAAGTCAGAAAGTGAAGAATCCATTTCTTAGGAGAGGGTGAACTGACCAATTTCATCCATCCAACTACCTATTTTCTTGTCTTTTTTTTTTTTTTCTGAATGGGAGGAGTTATTACTGAGAAAAAAGTCAAAACCAAGTAGGCTTTGGGGGGGGGGGGTAAACAGTTCAATAAACATCAGTGAGATGGAGAGAAAAGGGAGACAAAGAACTACTTGTAAATCACAGACAGGCTACGTGACAGCTTGTATTGTCTTATATGCTGAAGTGGCTTTTATCAAGGTGCCTGTGCTGCTAATTTCTGTTAATGCTTTTTCATGAAACTTTGCAGCCTACAAGTCTTGGTTACTCCATTTATTGCAGATTTGTCTGTCAGAAATGGAACATCCATGAGAAACAGCTGCCGAACAGATTCCAACATACTTTCTGGACCTATTTCTGGTGGATCACCGAGCTTCCTCATGTGTCAAGGTCCTCCAGACTATCTCCAGCTTTGTTCAATGAGGTTCATAGAATCATAGCATAGTTTGGGTTGGAAGGGACCTTTAAAGGTCATCTAGTCCAACCTCTCCCTGCAATGGGCAAAACATTAGGGGACAATCTGCCTTCTGAGACTTGCATGGCCAAAGCTATAAAGAATTATTAGCAGACATTTTCAAGGCTTTTTCACTGAAAGTGAAATGGTAATTAATTCTCTTAATTGAACGATCATTCATTAGTCTTTTACTAAATACATTACCTAATAACATTCTCAATCTTTCAAGTTACTGCCATGTCTTCAATTTCCCTTTTCATGATAAGACTAATAACAAGCTAAACTCACAGCTTTATAAATCTACAGCACAGTACAGCAGATATTGTATGCAGTTTTTCCATTTAGATTCTTCAATTACAAGCAATTGCAACAAAAAAAAATAGCATATTGTACGAGCTAGTATTACATTTTGGCAGATCATAATTAAATTGTTCCACAGAAGCAGTGCTCAGTACTTAAGAAGAAGGATTATACTGAATAACAGGGCTAATATTTTAGCTCAATTAACATGTTATTTTTCAATAAAGAGGTGTACACTACTGTAGTTTCTTCTTCTGTGGGTAACATCAGCTATAAAACAGAAATACTGCAGCTTTTTTTCAGATAACTCATGTAGTTTTTCCCATGTAGATTGTATGCTTCATATATTTTTTGAAGCGGATGAAAACAAGTGACATATTGTTATTTTTATAAATATATATAATTATTTCATACTGTTATAGGCATAAAATATTTCACTTCTATACCATATAAGCTTGCCAGAGACTATGTTTGACTACATCTAAAAATACATGAATGTTCCATGGTAAGGAAAGAATTTTTCTTTTATGTCTTTTAATTCTGTACTGTTGTGAGTTTGATTTATAATATTGGTTGCAGCGGAAGTGATTTTTGGATGAAGAAATTACATGGTGGAGGTCAGAATGGAAGTTACAATGGAAGTAGGGTACCTTCTCCATGGAAACTGCCTGCCAAATATGCTCAGATGACTTATTTATCAGATTCTTCAGCACAATATTTCAATTTGATGGAATTATATTTTCCTGGAGTCTTTCACTAATAATTTAAAAGTGACATAAATGTATAAATGTCTGTATTTCTGAAGATAATCAAGTTGTGTCATTCTAATATCAATTTCTAATACATTTCAAGGTCATCTTCTCTTTGGTTGTTCAAATTAGCTACTTACGTTCTTTTGAATCATATTCCAGTTTTGGTTTAATACCTAATATTTTAGTGTGTTTTAAAGACAGTTAGTGAATGTTTTGTTGTTACTACTCTTTCTCTCTCCTGCAATTATACCATGGGTGATGCCCACTGTGTAGTGGATGGGTTTGTTAACTCTTTATGAGATATGAAAATTGTGTAGTTTGACAATGACCTTGAGAAGTAATTTTGTGCTTCAAGGATTAGTATGTAGAATCAGTAGAACTGGAATATTGCACTACATATCAAACAGCTATTTCTCAGATGGGGCTACTAAAAGGTACACTCCCATAACATTTTACAGCATTTTCCATATCTTTTCTATCACTGATATTATACAAGTCGCTCATTAAAAACCAAAATACAAATAACAACTCAAGGTAGCAAAAGTTTTCAATACTCATCAGATTGGTCATTTCATTCTAGCTATGTAAGAGTTTTGTTTAGCTGTGTATTATAACCATGTGTACTACTACTAGGATATTCCATCTCAAAGATGCTGAAAAACAGGGAGGTAAATTACAGCACCTATATATTATATCTGCATCACATATAACATCCAACTGTAGAATTAGAAAAAGGCCATTCTGATTTCATAAGGAAGGCAAGACAAAAGGAAAAGGAAAGGACAGAATCACACTGTGTTACAGTCAGATGGGGAGATGGAAATTATATGGTACAAAGGAAGAAGTAAGTAAAAGACTGAATGATTAAGATGAAAAAATAAAATCAATGAGTTGCATAAGGAGGTATTAGCAACTGGACATGAAATTTCAGTGAGTCGCATGAAATGCCTTATGTTCCTTTTGTGGAGATCACCTGGTGAATGCTCTTAAAGACGAAGTACCATAAGGTACAA
>VYZW01058433.1:14293-39165 GCA_013401315.1 Balaeniceps rex | reverse complement strand
TTTACTGTCACCATGCAGTTTAACATGAAAGTTTGCCAAGACAAACTAAAAGGGTAAAACTTGAGTAAAGGATACCCATTTCAGGTAGTCTTAACAGGCTGCTGCCCCAAATGAAGCTCTTCTGTAGAATGGGGATGCATACACAGGCATTAATGTCACCATTTAGAAATAGATGCTGCCAAGTAGTCTTTTGGAGACATACAGGGGCAAGAGCTGGATATCAAAGAAAAAAATTAGCAAACCAATTGACTAATTTTCAAAGCCAAAATACATTTGTTAGTATTTTAAAATATCAAATAAATTACAAGAAAGATATATTCTTAGGAGTAAGTTTCTATTGGGATTTGACCCTCTTCTCTGGTTATTTACTTACAATGGCATCAATCTGTTCCAGGATCTTCATGAACTGCTCTGCAGTTCCTTTTATCCTCTTGTCCAGCTGTTTTAGTGCTTCTCCTTGAAGATCCTTTGCTAAAAATCCCTGAGGAGGAAAGACAAAGTTATTCCATACACTACAGAATACTCAGCTTAGAAAATCTGTCAATCCACCACAGCAGAAAACATCTTTTATTATTTCTGTATTTTCAAGTATGATAGGGACTCTAATCTCAATCGGTATTCTATCAATCCTTGAAATGCTAAATATAAGATCTGCTAGGTTTACTTAAAAGATTAAACAAGTAACAGACATTCTCCTTTAGACTTTGAGAGAACTCTTTATGTTTTTCTAGATCTGAAGAATATAATTTATTCAATATGCAACAGCATTTATCTTTGTTCCAAACAGTGCCATGTCTCCATTTTGCAAACTCAGAAATAGCATTTGAAATTCAGTAAGAATTTTACAGGCCCCTTGGACAGTTAGGAGGGGCAGCCTATTACTGACTACACAAAACCTTCAAATAGTATTTTTTTTAAATCCATATACCTACAAAACTGTTTTTCAAAGATACAAAATGAAACAAAACTGGCATACCTTCTGGATACTTGTGAACTCTTTATTAACTTCCTCTAACTTATTAGCTATTTGCTCCACTGACTTCTCCAAATCTTTTAACTTCTTTAATTCAGCCTCTTCTTCTGGGCTATTCTGTGTATTCAAAAGTACAACATTCACAACTATGGAACAAACAGAGTCACTATGCAGCTAAAAAGCAGCAACAGTGGTGATACAGACATAATGGCTTTTGCTGATTTAAAATACCTACTACACTGTTATTCTTTCCATACCTTCATACCTATCAAATAAGCTTCTTCCAAAGCTTAATTACAAATACAGTCAAACTGGCAATGCATATAAACACATGAAATGAGATTAATTTGAAGGGAGAAAGGAAAAGTGCAAACATTTTTTTTTTTCCTTAGCTTACCATCTTTAAAATAGATGTAACATTTACATCACAACATATTACCTTGTCCTCTACTTGGCAAGGCCAGCCACAAGTCATTTTGTTAGAAATAAGCCAGCAGACTCAGTATTTTAACCAGAAAAATAAGATGGTCAGATAAGGTCATCAGTGCACAGAAGGTTCATGAGCACGGACAAGCAGCAGATTAGGCAGAGGTTTGTCAGTAATGTAAGGCAGAAGTCAGTCAATAATGTAATTTCAGAAATGTACAAACTGCAGAGTTATTTGCAGTACAACGTGAGATTGAACTCAACTTTGTGCATAGGTATACAAGATTAGGTTTATGCTGTAACCTGTTTCTGTGTTCAGCAGCTGAATCACTGACAGAAATGACGATAATTTCAGGGAAAAAATTTCAAAGGCAACACTTACCCTTTTCCCAATCAACATGACTTTGCAACCATTTCTAACACCAAGTGCTGACAATGGTTGTTCCAATTCTTTCAGAGACTTCCCTAAATGGAAAACGAGAGAGGGAAAAAAACAGTTAAAATATAGTTAGTGGCATAAGAATGTGTTTTTGAAGACATTCAAAACATGGACACCTGAAAGTGACTAAGATGAAAGGTATCATCTCTAAGAAACATTGACAGATTTATAAGTCACCTTTGTATATCAGTTTCTGAAAAGGAACTGGAACGCCAGTGACTTGTTCAATAAGTACAGCCATGTCTTGTAGTGTAGGTTCACCATCTTCTTGTTGAGAAGCAACCTGAATACTGTGTTTTTCATTACCTAATAAAAAACAGAGTAACAGTAATACTTATTGTTACCTAGAAAATATTCCAGGGAATCAGCTTCTAATATTTATTTCCATTAATGCAGACAGTTCTCAAATCACCGATTCTCATGTACAATCATAATTTTCAATCAAAGGATTCTATTGCATTTCCTCCTTCTTGGAGTGACTTACCTCAGCTGAAAATTTTGTTTTACATTATAATAACCTGAAGAGTTCGATCAGGCATATTCTACTGGCATAGTGCTCTGCTAAATATTATTCCCGACCTCTTTTTAAGAGTGCAGATGGTGTCCAGACATCCCACAAGCTAAAGCATGAAAGCCCACACCTTCCTGATGTATTCCATTTCCTACTTGTAGGAACTTTTAATGGCATGAGTCTTGCAGAATCTGAGACAATTTATCACTTCCTTTGCTCCCTACTCCTCATACATGAGAAGCAAGCAATCAATGTCTACCCTGTCTCCCCTCCACCAGCCACCTGAGAGAATTCTTACAGTCCAAAAATTATTTCTGCCCATAATACTGCTGATATGCAGCCTTAACCACTTTGAGAAGTCTCAGCCTATATGTCACCTTCCACTTACGGAGCATCTTATTCAGACTCCCTAAAATTACTTGCATGCAAACAGCAGTAAGTTCTTAGAAAAAAAAGGAGTATGTCTATTAATCTCTGCTTTGCAATAGACCCTTTCTATAATCCTCTGCTCCCACACACTTAAGGCCTGTCAATCTGAAAGCACCCACAGGAATCGGCCACCACTGGCCGCAAGGGAAGTCAAGACAGGCATTTTTTACAGGAATTTTTTCTTTTTTACAGGCATTTTTGCAGGAAGAGAGAACTCCTTAACAAATACCAGAAAGAAAACTATTCTCGTGCCACTAATTTGAAGCGCACGTATCTTTTACAAAGAGTGCTAGAAACATCAAAAATGTTTCAGCCTCCCAGAGTCACAGGATGAGTGACACTGTGGCCTCAAAAACTTGTAAGCTCCAACAATATTTCTTAATTTCAAAATGGTTTTAAGCTCAAAATCACATTATACAAACTCTCCCCCAAGCACTTTCCATAAATGGACCTTCTTCCCAATTTGTTTTGGGGGGGGAAAAAAAAAACAACCCCCCCAAATTTAGGTCCTAACCTCAATATATTTCAAAAGGTTGTTTTGATATACACAACTGCTTTGTGCAAGGGCTGTGCCTGTCAGCAGTTGAGAGAAAAAACAAACAAACAGCAAATGGGGAAGAGAACAGCTGAAGTTTGCCTAGCAATAGGAACAGTTTTAATTACAAATTATGAGTACCACTTTGAGCAGACTGTAACAAAATTTTTACTGTAAATTCACAGCAGAATGAAATCACCATGAAAAATACCTCACGTGTTAGAACTGGTATCATAGCTTATCAGTTTGCTTCAGTAAATGACAATACTAGTTTAAAGTAACGACCAGTGTAAAATTCCAAAATCTTTTTTAAAAAAAAGCCTAAATACATTTAAAAAACGGGTCAATTCAATTTCTTGCAGGTTGTCAAGTGATACATGTTGGTCTAATACCATTCTCTTCCTTAACCCTTATTTCCATCTTCCCCCACTTTCACTCATGCATGCAAAACTTTAATAAAAACGTTTGTGCCAAGCAGTAAACCAGTATCTGACAGCAACAGGTATAAATCAGACAGCTGAAGTCCAAGATGAACAATGCCTTCTATTTGTTACTTATTAATGACAAAGTAATTACCAGATAAGAAAACAACTGGAAAGATAAAAACATTCTCGGATAAGACAACTGTTGGCAAACAGCAAGATGTTGGAATTATAAATATGTTAATATCGTTAAGTTATTGTCATCTTTGCAAAAGAAGACCTCTCAGATCAAATGGAGCTCTCTGAACGCATCAATGAGCACGTGAATCATGAAGATTCAAACAGATTATTCCACAAAGTTCCTCATCAAAGACTCTTATTAGATAAAACTACCAGGTGATAAAGGAAACACTTTCACAAAATTATGTATCAAATACAACAGTAACAGTTTGAAAACACGAATGAGCAAGCAGAAATAAACAATAAGCTCTGAAGGTGGAAAGAATGTCACCAACATAGTGCAAAAGGAGTGGGAGCAGAACTTATTTTTCAATAATTAAAAAATAATCCATAAAAAAAATCACAAGCTTTTTTTAACAAAAATCAGCTGATGAATACCTTGCTGATTTAATACCTTACTATCCTTCTCATTCCTCCTACTGCCTCACCTAGATCCACTTCATCAAAATTTAACCATGGTATTTCCCATCTTATTTTTAAGAACTGTGGAGTCCAGGCTATTCTTACCTCTCTGCAGTAACTTTTTATATTTATTTGCAGACTTAACCACATCTTCCCTTCCATCTTCTTCTCCTTCCTCCTATTTCTCTTCTCAAGGGAAAAAAGCTCAGTCATGTCAGCTGGCCTTTGAGTAACCCATTTCATCAGGTCAGCACCCAACTGTCCTACTGAAGAAACCACCACTTTCTGTCGCAATCTTCCATCTCACTGACTGCAAACGTTCAAGCTTATTCAACGAACAAGATGAGAGCCCATCGGGTAGCACCTGCTTTTAACATACAGTGCCGACTTCAGTGATTTATTTCATCTAAATGAAGATTGCTACCACAAAAGTGACCTCTGCCGTGTGCTCTGTGGCAAGGATGCCCTTGTCACTTGTTCCCACCATCACCCTTACAGTAGATCTATCCCTGTGCGGCAAGTTTGATCATCTTGGTGATGCAGAGAAAGCTATTTTTTTTTCCTTCTGTTGGATCAGCTTAAGTGATCCAGCTTGAGGGAGACAGTGGGAAGACGTGGCCAGCAGCGGAGCGAAACCTCACGGTAGCAGCCGGCACCGAGGCCAGGCTAAGCGGAGGGCGAGCCGTGCCCCCGAGGCCGAGGCCGGCCCAGTCAGGCCGGGAACGCTGCCGCCATCCAGCTGACAGCCGCAGCCCCGAGCAGGCGCCGGCAGCTCCGGCGTTTTCTGTCTCCTCAAGGCTTTGCGGAGCTGCAGCCGTGGGCACCAAACGCAGTCACGCACCCCCTCCCCCCCCAGCGCTCCGGGCCGCCGCCGGGCGCCTTCCAGCGCCGCGGCCCGCGCGTTTCCCGCTTGCCCGTGGCGCCAGGGGCACCACAAGCCCGCCCCGCCCCGCCGGGCTACCGTTAACGGCCGAGGCGAGGTTCGCCGGGAGCGGGGGCGGCAGGGAAGGGCGGCCCCGGGGCCAGCAGGAGCCCCCCCGAAGTCAGGACCCAAACCGCGCCGTCCCGGCGGGGGCCGAGGCACCGGGGCCAGCTCGGGGTACGGGGCGCCGGGGAAGGCGCCGGGGAAGGCGCCGGGGAAGACGCCGCGGGCCGCGCTGCGCTCCGCTGGAGGGGGGCCCCCCGCCCGCCCTCGGGCGGCTCTTACTGTAAGTGACGGTGACGGTAACGGTAACGGGGGCTCCGGACGCCGCCATCTCACCCCCGCCACAAGGAAACCTTCTGCGGGCGCCTCCCGGGGCGCGCCGGTAGCGCGTCACTTCCGCCCCAAGCCCCGCCCCCAAGCCAGGAAGGGGTGCGGCAGACCGGCTCCGCGACGGGGGCGTGACGTCACAGGGGGCGGGGCTCGCCCCGGCCCCCACAGGCTTCTTTTTCATCGGCGTCATCGGCGAGGTGATAGTGTCAGCCGTCGGGTTTGTAATGAGCGAGGGGACACAATTAAACGCTTCAGATGATCCAGGAGCGCCGGCAGGGAGGAGAAGCGGCCGCTTCCGACCGGCAGCGCTGCCTGCGCGCCCAGCCGCGGCGTCGCCGGCGGCTTCTGCCCTCGGTTACCGCCTGCCTGCAGGCCTGAGAGCCGCTCCGCTCTGCGGGCAGCAGCCTCGGACCTGCGGCTGGTGAATTCAGCCCGGCCGTTTTCCTTTGGCCATTTTCCCCGCTGGCTTCCATGGCTGCTCCACGTAACTCCTGACAGGAGGAGAGACGCAGCCAAGGCAAGCTTGGCGTAAATGTGACGCTGCACAAGGCAGCGCGAGATGCTTTCGGGGTCGGAACCAGACTTCGGCTCTGGCAGAGCCTGTGCTCAAGCAGCACACGACACCAATAAGAACAGGGGTCTGGTTAAGACCAATTACCAGAAACGCCACACAAAAGGATCAGCTAATCTACATGATTTTATGTCTCCATAGAATACATAAAGTTAACGATAACCCTATTTATTACAGCTTTCGAGAAGGTTACAAGTACAATAGCATAAAAGTAGCAAGACTGCAGTAGTTTAAAAATTGCTTTCAATTCTTTTATCAAATAAGCATAGTAATAAGGGAGCTATTTTACAGAGAGTAAGCAGCAACGTACAGTCTCGGTTTCAAGAAAGAGAAACATAATACAAAGTCAAAATAAACCTCAGCTATCAACAGCCACCACTACTCTTCACGTATTACTTTGTCCATAAGACACGGAAATCAAAACCTATTAGACTGCCTGCTTCCACTGAAGGGAATTGTGCCGGATTTTCCATTAATAGAAAAGTCAGTAGTAGAACAGCTTTCTTCAAAGAAAGAACACCACCAGCCATTCATATTGCATTCTAGGATGTAGTGATATTAAGGTTACACTGGAAGGACAAGTTCTCCAGGATTTAAAAAAAAAAAATTCTTAATTTGATTTGTAAAGTATAGTTCATTATATCCATTGCGCTTTTGAAACATCTATGTTGCAGGGATCTTTGGCAATCCAAATTCATCCACCAATACACCATCCTGTAAGAAAGAAAAAGAAGCAACAGGTTAACAACTCTCCACCAACCAGAACATTTCACAAAAGCTTCCTTAAAATTTCTATAAAGTGATAAATCTGTAATTGTCACTGTGTGACAGCTGGGATCCAGAATAAGAGCATTGGTGTTCTTACTGTGAAGTCCCAAAAGCAAACATACAGAAGACTTTCTTACATTTTTAAGACTAACTATACTAGGAGCTGTAATGGTACACTTAAATTCTACCTGCAGTCTGATAATGTTAGACAGGAGTTACAAAATGGCATTTTAACTCTTTAAAATACAATAGAGCATTCAGGACACTGTTCTCTCATATATAGCATCCAAAATACATAAAACATTAAGCACTTTTTTTTTGTTCAAAATATTAAGGATTCCAAACATCAAGCAACGAACATAAATGTGATTAATCCAAAACAAACAAAAAAAAGTATGTATTTTGCTTTTAAAGAGGAAATGACTCACTTTGTTTTTTGTGTCAGTAGGAGTGACCTCTGGGATTGCTGGAGCAGATGCGGCTTCATCTAAGTAGGAATTGTCTTCATCAGCTAAAAGCTCATCACCTAACGCATCCAGTTCTGAAATTGAATTATGTTGGTTGAAAAATTATGCAAGGAATTCCTTTTGCAAAAGAAAAGTTGCTCTTACAGAGAAACAGGATTCATACTGAATGCTTACATTCATACTCAGCATTACTTAGTCATCACTTGGGCATATACACACACACTCTCTAGAGAGAACCTTCTTTCCTTCATTGCAGCACTCCATTAGTGTGTGTCTCATGTTTGTCTCATACTCTTGTTACTGCTCTTAAAGGAAATGCAGCTTTTATGTTTAAAAAAGTGATTAAACCTTTTATTTTTAAACACACTTAAAGTATTTAACTAATGAAATTAAAAATCACTGTATGACTGTATGATGATCTTTACATTCAGTAATGTAAAAATCATCCTCCACCTTCCTAACCTGCTTCCAAGTCATCTTCATCAATCTCTGGTGTTCCATAGCTACGACTCAGTGCCTCCTGGACTTCATTGGCTTCTTCCATCATATCCTCTAACTGATCTTGTATGTCCTGAAGCAAGAAACAATTTCAACGGGTCCATATTTAATAGTTTTAGTTAAATTTATCAGACCTTAATCAAATTCAGTTCAATAATTCCAACATACATGGCACTCAAATTTTTTAATGCATAATCCATTTTTTGAAGTAGCATTAACACAAGTAAAGATGTGCATTCAGTACTATAGCGTGGCCTTAACTACTATTAAAATTATAATAAATGTATGAGGTAGAAAAAGAGGAACCTTGAAACAATATCTCTGCAAAATCCTTTTGTTTTAAGTATTCTTCATGGTAAATTGAAAACCTCTAACAAATTACCCAGAGTCCAGCGTTCTCTTGAAAAGCAGGAGAGTATGAAATCCAGAGAAGTTAAATCTATTGTCTGGAAAATAAGCACTAACCTGAGTTGTGTCACAGCAAAATTTAGAAGATACTTTAGCACACCTATTGGCACTGTATTTGGGTACAAGTAAGGGGACAATACTTGCCTAAAAGTTTACAATGCAGGCCATATATAAAAACAGCATAGGAAAGAGAACTTAAAGGAATTCAGGACTGGCATTTGGCAAGAGTTTAAGTGCAGCATACTTTAAATTATATTTAGAGATCTTATGGGTTTTTTAATGCATTTTCTGAAGACTGGGCCAGGCCTTGCAGATGTCTTGAAATTAAATTTTTGTTTGTTTGTTTGTTTTTGTTTTGGCATTTTGTTTTTTTTAATCAGGCACTACCCTGAACTGGGGGAGCAAAGGACTAATCTGCATTTTGCTAACATGGCGGGGGGAGGGGGCGGGGAGACGACAAAAACCCCATAGCAGGGAGTATTCACCAACATTTTTGCTGAAGTGCAGAGGAAAGGAAGGGAGAGATTAAAGGTTAGCCCACCAAGGAAACAACAATCAGTGCAATAAGGCCAACAACTGATTGTGCAGTACCAGAGAAATCAGGAAGGAATTATAATGGTGGTCCCATAAAAAAGGGAGGCAAACTCATGTGAACTAAAACAGTCAGCTTACCTTTAAGTTACATGGTCCATTCGTCACTATTTCAGTACATTGTTTCTATTTTTTAATCATTTAAACTACAGAAGCTCACCTCAATTTGATCAATTTTGACTTGCTTGTAAGCTTTCTTCATTTCTTTCACCCCCAGTTTCATTGCATCAACCTGGAATACAGTCAAACAACATGCTTGTATCTGATGTAGCATACACAAATTAAACAAATGTGAGATGAATATACTGGTACCGTTGTCTTTGTATCCTTCAGTGCCTGAATAGTGTAATTAGCTTGTTCCATATTAAAGGATTGCTGTGACAGATTATCCCTCTGTTGTTCATACCTGTTAAAAGCAATGCAAATAATGGCTTTAAAACACCACACTACTTATTGCGACAAAAATTCTTAATTTTTTAAAAAACTGAAAAATCAGCAGCAGTAGTCTAAAGATAGGAACAGGTTTATTTTTTTAATTTACTATAAACAATCGCAGAATAAACAGCTTCATAAAATCTGGCCATTATGCATTTCTGTGTATTTAAAGTTGACAAAGCTACTCCTGAACTAAGCTTCTGTTTTAACTGATGGCAATACCATATTTGTATAGGCTTACACAGTAGGTGAGGATATAGCAAAAGTTTTAATCACTATAAGCTAGAGAGGCATGCCACTGCTCACTAATGCTGTAAGCAGAATGGAAGAGATGCAGGTTATCCAAACCACAATGGCTCTGCACTGGAGCTTTGCAGGGCAGGGAGGAGGGGGAGGACAGGGTAGCAAAAGGAAACTGTAAAGGCTAACCAAAAAGAAAAGGGAGACTTTAATAATCAGGAAATCATCCTTCTCAAAGCTAAACTTGCGTCCAATCAAGAATGTAAAATACGTGGAGTTAAACATAAAAATGAAAGCATAAAAATGAACAATGAGTCCTTCTTCAAACATCCAAGGCAGGAGGTCTGCAAGACAAGGATGATCCAAATACAAAACAGCTTCTGGACAAGGAATGAGTAAATCTATTACTGTTCAACAAGATGGAAAAGAGATGATTGAGGGATATGATGATAGCTTATTATGAGGGGCCCAGTGACTATAACTAGGGGAACAACTATCAAGTAAGATTAGCAGGCAGCATAGTCAAAAAAAGAAAAAAAAAAAAAACAAAACAAAACCCAAAACCAAGCAGCCCTTCTCACAACATCTAACTAAACTACTGCATTCCTTACCATAGGATATTTTGGATGGTAAGAGTTCACAAATACTTAACAAGTAATTGAGCAAGTTGTAGAGGTACAATTCATCTGGATATGAAATACAAGACGATATGAGCTCTGGCTCAGATAACATCTAAGAGATTTGCAGTTCAGGGACTATAAGATATTCCTGAAGCACCCCTGAACACTTGCCATGTTCTGACATTCTTTCCTTTGTATTTGTTGCTGGACACTTTTCAAGACAGTATACGAGGCTAGACCAGACCACAGGATCATCTATCCTGTCCCTTCTGGGTTTTTTTGCATAGACACAATTACCCGCGCTACATGTGCTCAAGACCTCAAGGGTGTTCACAGAGAACAGGTAAATTTCCAGTAAACCAGACCAAGATCATCAGTACACAATTTATAGTAATCAATTAATAATATGAAGAGACGCACTCTCTCAGAAAGTTTAGGAGCCAAGCATAGCTTTAATAATGAGCAGTTTTAGGTCAGCTTGTCCCAATCCAAATTTATATATTCACATACAAATAAGGCACAAATATGCTGAGGCAAAATCTGTAAGGAGATGCTTCTGAAAGGCTGGCTAGCTTGTTCAGCATTTTTCTTTAAAGAATGCTCAGAAGCAAGAGTACTGGAAAGAGAAATGAGTGTGCCACCCCCCCTTAAAGAAAACAGACTTTCATTAATCCCAAACTGAGAAAGGTTTAAACTTACATTCGCTTCTGCTTTAACACTCTCAACGCTTTCTGCTTTACTGTATTCTGAAAGACATAATATAGTTACATTAGGAAACATTTGACTTTACTCTTACACTGTTTAAACCTAATGTATCGCATGTAAGTTTTCCAAAAGATTCCTCAGTTACTAGTGCAAAGTGTTTAACAAGTCACATTCAGCGTTTGTCCTGCATTAATGATTAACCAAACAGGCTTGTATGTAAAGCTTCCAATAGAAAATACTTTCAAAATTTCTGGCTTTTGCTTTTTTTTTTTTGATAAGCAGAATACAAAGTCAAACTTAGTCCATCAGAACCATCTTTCATCAACACATTTTAATGGTCAGCATCAAATAATACTGCAAAAGGTACTTTAACAATATCGTTTATATCAGATATGTCTATTATTACATACATTTTATTTTATATGTTCATCCCCCTTCAAAAATGGGGTTTCCTACCCCCTTTTATTTTGGCTGATGAACAAAACAAGTCTCTCTACCAGACTTAATTCAGGTAACAGAAGGAAGAAGGGAAGCAAGTTACTTCTGACTGAGGAATTAAATTACACTTTGGAAGAAATAAAAACCAATGAAAACACTGTTCAAAGATGCATGTCTCGGGGACGCTTCAGAATAAAAATAATCCTGCAGGATCTTACAGCTCATCAGTAGGGCAAGACGCAATTCTAAGAACCTGATGAACTGGCTAAACCACCCCACTACAGGAGGACAAGTGTGAGTCACATCCTCTCATGCTTAAATCCCACAGAAGATTCTTACCTTTGCAGGCCCCTCTCTCATCTTCTTCATTTGATCCTTATACTTCACTAGTTCCGCATCAAGCCTAGCAATTTTCTTGTCAATTGACTCAGCTCTGCTATCCACCTTTAATACGTGACAGGGAAAACAAACAAAAAACCATTCATTAACGTTTTATGCAGGTATTGGACAATAAAAAGAACAGCCTCAGTTTTATTATGCTTCTAACTGAATTGTTCCTTCACTCAGTGATTTTACAAACAGTTTAAAGTTTGTAGAGAATCCAAAACCAGAATCAAGTGAAACACCTTCTACAAGGAGCACAATAAACATTCTGAGGTTGCAGGAAGCTCTGCCACTGTAACATGTTCTCATCATTTTGAGATGGTCCCTTGCACGCCCACTCAAGTCACGGTCTCTATTTGGGAATTTCTGATAACATACAGTGCCAGGGACTAAAGTGGAACAGAAAAAGAAAAATGTAAGTGTACCGTGCGGGCAATGCAAAAGGGACAGGGATGTGTTCAGCAAGGCTAGAGGTTTATTTTTGGTGGGCAGAAATCATTAATCCCTCAGAATGATACCTGGATTACTGGTTACGTTTAAGAAGCCCAGACTTAACCATTCTTTCAAAGGTGCCTAACTTCTTTGTCAGAGAGACACTCTTCCCATCACTTCCCACAAAGGGAGCCAGGACACTCAGTCACTACTCTGAATTCTTACTGCACGTTTGCTCCAAATCCCAATAGTAGCTGCATAGCTCAGCAAGAGACCTCCAGCAGTCAACCCTAACAGCCCTGGTGCAAAGTATATCACATAGCTGTCATTATGGAAATATTTTAACCCTTCTGCATAAGAGGGTTAAAGATGATAATTACATAACCAAGCATGGGTATAGATCATTCTAACAGCATACAGAAATTCATTAAAAAAACGAAGAAAGCCTCCTTAACATGAACCAACTATCACAGCATTTCTCTGGAAACAACAAAAGAAAGCTTATTAACTTGTCATTCCAAGGAGCCCCTCTAGGGATTAGGATATAATGCCATTCCAATTATAGCGTGAGACCAATCAGTGCAAATTTACAATTCTGGCTTGCTAATAGTGTGGCTAAACATGTATAATTATGCGGATTTTCATTTTGGTGTCTCAGCGATCCTTTTAAATCTCTGCTCTATGACAGCAACATACATTCGCCAGAGGCATCCTGAGCAGAACATCCGATATGAACACTCCACACAAGACATTAAAGTGCCTGGGCACAGCTGGCATTGAAAAAAATTGTATTAAGCTTTCTATTATGCCAAATATTTTACTAATAGCAAGAAAAAGAGATATTTGCAATTTTAAAACTCTTGTAGGTTCAAAGTGTAGTACCTCCTCAAGATCTTCATCAGCCAAATGCATCTTTGAGGTCAACCTCTTTCACAGGGGAAAACCAGTTATTTGGTCTATTTATGTAATGATTCTTTCAGGCAGTACTAGCAGGAAACAGAGACAGACCCTCCTACATCGATTAACTACATAAAAATTTCACACATACATTACACAGGATCTCAGCTTTTAAAAATAAGGACAGAAGAGGGGAGAATTGATCTAATTTATCCAAAAGAAAACTAGACTGTGTATTAGGACTTGAAGAGCTGCTTTCTATTATTCACAAATAAGACATACTGAGGTACATTTCGTTGCTACAGAAGGGCCCCATCTGAACAAAAGAAAGTGATTGTGGTATCCCAAATCCCTATTAAGCAAAATCACAGCTTATTTCAATTAAAAAAAAAAAAAAGAATATCACATATAAGTCTGAATTTTAACATTGTTGTCACAACTATTAGCCTTTTGTTCCTATGTTTCCTACTTCCTACTCTAAAAAAACATAAATCTGGAGTGGTTTTTCAAAGAAAAAAAAGTAAAAACACTACCCATGCCACAGTTCCTGATGCATCCTTCCTCCTACCAGCCTCATGACAGCTTTGAGTCATCTGACTGTGCTCAGCCAGCAAGGATAAAAACAAAAAAATCTGCCACTTAGTGCAATGTCGAGGCAAGCACGGCAGGCGCGGCAAGAGAGCGAGCAGAAACTGCAAGGGAGAGTGGGAACATGCCCGTGGGGAGCAAGTGGGGAGACAGGAGGGCATCACACAGCCAGCCGGCAAACTCAGTAGTAACCAGCCATCGAAGAAAAGCAGGGAGAAGTGTTTCCTGGTTTTCAGCAAACACTTCAGATTAGTGATCCACAGAAGCAGCTCTTTAAATGCAAAAATCTTGAATTGTTTAGATATCTTAAGGTGACGCTTGTTCTCTTACCACAGAAAAAAAAGCGTATTGTGTGCTGATCTTACTGGGTTCAATCATACTACTTCTGCGTACACAGGAAAGAACAACCAAAGCAGAGGCACAATTACTGCCTAAGAGCTGTCTACATTTTTAACAAATGGTAACTACAAACATTAATCATTGCTCGCCAAATACAATAATTCCTGGCTGCCATTTAATGGCTAATTACCAGTGAAGTAACATGGTAAGAGATTTTACAAAGCAATCTGACTCTTTCAAAAGGTACAGTGAAATGCGCCTAAGATTGAAAATACCACGGGAGTGATATTACGTGAGTCTCCAAACTGTTGAATTTAACATGCTAAAGAAACAGTGCAACTCTTTTTAACATCTCACACAACTCTCTTCAATAATAATTCACATGCAATTTAAGGAAAAAAAAAAAATCTAATGATATCTCTAATCCTTTAGCAGGACCTGTACCAGAGACTTCACTATAGTGAAAATGGCCTGAAAACACAGCAAGTCGTTCACAGATCACACAGATTACTTCATGTAATTGGCACAAAAAGTTAATTCATAAACTTCAAACTTGTAAAAGGAAGTATGTTTCTCCCCACACTTACTAGTATACAGAACTGTCTTAAAATTTAGTTCCATCTGCAGAAATTGGAAGTTGTCAAAACAGGGCAAAAAGCTAACATGGAGCTCAGTAACGACAACAGTGGTTTAGAGACTTCCTCACACCAGAGAGCTGTGCTTGGAGCCAGCGCTTCATTTCTCAACAGCTGACCAACACAGGCTCTTGATTTCGTATCTTAAAAACCACTCTGTAACTCATTGTTGGTTGCGAAGTCACCACATATGTAAAATAAACCTGAAATTCTGCTTTTCAGTTAACCTGCTGTCTTTTATAGCCAAATTTTCAGAGAACGTGATTACAAACAACTAGAAGACGACCAAAACTGCGTGCAGATCCTGGTGGGTGGTGGTGACAACCACCTTTTTGGAAAAAATCCTCAATTCCTGGTGTTGCCAGTCAAAGCAGCTGTTTAAATTACACTTTTATGTACCCCAAAAATCCACTGGGATTGAACAAGCTCCTAGTGGAAGACAGCCTGCTGGCATATCTATGTCTGGCCAGTTTTGTTATGATTTGTCTCAACATTAGAAAATGCACATTAACTTGGAACTGGCAGAATCAGCCCTCAAAAATCTGACTGACTAATATGGAGTTGGTTGCTGTGAGGAAGAGATTTCCTGATCTTCTGCTTATAGTGCTGAAATGGCAAACTTAAGTATTAATAACAGTATCTCAGCTGGATTTTGGAGTTCTAGCTGTCCACCAAAGCATTCACTGGTAACAATGGGAAAGCTCATCCTGATTTTTGAGCATATGCTTTATTTACTGTTCTAACTAAATGTACTTGGAGCTATGTATGGGTTCAATACTGCTAAAAACCAATGCAGATTCTTCACCAATAAAGTAACATACTGGGAAAAACACTAACTATAACCACTTCTCTCCTCGTCCCAGCTACTGGCATATGCAAGAGACTGATGTGCATGGGTTTGTGTAGGTAGCACTGACAAATATTAGGCATTTAACTTAAAGAGTCTCTTCACTGGGTAGCAAAATAAATCTTCTGGGAGGAAAATGGTGATTTTCCACAGAAACTTATTGTTGTCAGGTTCCAGGGACAATGCTTAGTTAGCCTTAGTTAACACCCATTTATACCACAACCATTACTGACCTTTCACCTGACTTTGTTAACCACTCGGACAAATACTCAAGACCTCTGTAGTCTTTCTTCACCTTCTAAAATTAGTTTACAACAGAAGGAGCTGTAAAAACATACCACAGTTTTCTTCACAAACTTAAAAGAAAAAAAAAAAACAGACTATGAAATTACAAGATTAGCCTTCTTAAAACTTTTCCTTAACCTTTTCAGACGGGCCAACCTTATAACAGCTCTGAAGCATTCTACCAGATTTCTTTCTTGGTCTGGGCTTGTTTAACTGTCCGTCTGTACACATCTTGCAATCAACCTTAGGGCAAGCTCATCTGTAGTGGATAGAACAATCTTCATCGGAAGGTGAGACTTGCCCTCCCACCTTCTGTACTGGACAGAGGGGCTGGTTCCCTTGCTCCTGTCCCTGCCTTCCCACAACCTGGCATGGCAGGAGTCAGCCAGTGCAATCAGAGCAGTGAAGTCCTGTCCTGGTTTCAGCTGCAACAGAGTTAATTTTCTTCCTAGTAGCCAGCAGTGCTGTGTTTGGGATTTAGTACGAGAAGAATGCTGATAACATAGTGATGTTTTAGTTGTTGCTAAGTAGTGCTTACACTAGTCGAGGACTTTTTAGCTTCCCATGCTCTGCCAGGTACACAAGAAACTGTTAGGGAGCATAGGCAGGACAGCTGACCCAAACTGACCAAAGGGATATCCCATACCATATGACATCATGCTCAGTACATAAACTGGGGGGAGTTGTCCAGGGGGGCAGTGATCGCTGCTCAGGGTCTGGCTGGGCATTAGTTAGTGGGTGGTGAGCAATTGCATTGTGCATCACTTGTTTTGTATATTATTATTATTACTATTTTATTATTTTTATTTTTTCTTTTATTATTATTACCATTATTTTCTCTTCCTCTGCTGTCCTATTAAACTACCTTTATCTCAACCTATGGGTTTTACTTTTTTTTCCAATTCTCTCCCCCATCCCACCGGGGCGGGGGGAGGGTGAGCAAGCAGCTGTGTGGTGCTTACTGGGTTTAAACCATGACAAGTCCTCAGATAGAAATATTGAAAATATCCATAAGGACGTAAGGAGAGCCAAGCCTTACATGCACATAGCATGCATCTATTTATGGAATGTGCTCCTATGCACAGGGAACAAATACAGGCATGGGTGTATACACGTACACATGTATGTACCAGCGTACATGTATGCTCCTACACATGCTGTACTGATGATGCACACTGAAATACACGTGTGCGTATATACAAACACACTGCACCAAAGCATCGGTACATAGCTATGTACATTCAAGTATACACACGCACTCTCACTCACGCAGACGCTGTGCCTACGCAGCTGCGCTTCCACACTCCGATAGACCGACGCACACCTATGCCCAGGTGCGTCCTGTCACGCACACTCACAGCCGGTACCCCCAAACCAGCGCACGCCCATGCACACCCCGCGCCTCCGAGTCGCCGCGGGCACCCGCACACTTCCGCGTACGGGCAGGCACACAAACACGCAGTAACGCACGTACGGAGCTCTACACCCGCGCCTACAGGAGCGGACGCAGGCACGGCCCGCCGGGCGCAGGCGCTCCAGGCGCGCCCTCAGCCCCGGGCTCAGGCCCCTGGATCCACCGGGGGCGGAGGGCCTCGGCCGGCCGGGCCCGACCCACAGCCCAGGCAGGCCGTGCCGCCCTGTCCCTCCCGAGGCGGCGGCCGGGACGGGCGGCGCATAAGCCGGGCCCGGCCCTTCGCGGGGGTCGGGGCCCCGGGTGCGGACCAGGTCCCCCGGGGAGGGCACTCACCGTCCCGATGCAGTCGGTGAGGCTGGGGGGCGGCGCCTTCGGCTTTGCTTTGCCGAAGAAGCGGTTCATGGCGACGGTGTCTCGCTCCCGGTCCCGGTCCCGGCAACGGCAGCAGCGCTCCCCGCCGACCCGGAAGCCTACCGACGACCCGGCCCCGCCCCCAAGGCGGGGCCGCGGCGAAGGCGGAAGCACTTGCACAGCGGCGCGCCCCCACACTTCCGCTCTCCTCTCCATGGCGGCGAGCTGTGACTGGCCGCTTGGGGGCGCTACCCAGACCCTATTTAAAGGGCCCCTGCGCCCTTGCGGCGGCGACGGGCATCCCTGAGGGATCGGGGCCTTGCCCAGCCGCGGCGGGGAGCCAGGCATGAGACGTGAAACAACAGCATATCGTATTAGTTTTATTTTATTTATTTTTTATGCTAAGAACACCTTTTTTTTTTTTTTTTTTTTCCAAATAAGTTACTGAGGACCTAACATATCTTTAGGCTTTACCCACTGGTCAAACTGGTCCGAGGTTAGGAAGCCCAGCTTCAGAGCAGCTTCTTTCAGCGTTGTCCCTTCTTTGTGCGCCGTTTTGGCAATCTTAGCTGCTTTATCATATCCTGTAACACAACAAAACGAACAAGTTAGCCACCTGCAGTTTCAGGACGTTTGCTAGAGATGAGAAAAAAGGAGGACACCTGGCCTTTGGAGAGCTGATTTGCTAGATGCTGCTACTACGGCTTCACTCAGTGTGCAGTAAATGCACACCAAGTGTTTACACCAACTCCTTACTTAAGGTAAATTTTGCTATTCTGGTCTTAATGCATTTAGATCAAAGTTTTATGTGACCTTCTCCTTTAAAAAAAAAAAAAATCTCATCTTTCACTTTTCATTATTAGTGGTCAAATCAGGACAACAGGTACACAAATTCTCCCCATCTCCTTTTTCTTGACTCTCATCAGAATTGTTTTTATAATGCACTGCTGCGGCCACTGGAAGGAGGACACCTCTTTTTCACCAGTAATACTAGTTGGTGACATTAATCAACTTCTGGCCTGAGCCATGACTCGGTCTCCTAAACATTGTGACAATACAAATAATGTGCGCAAAATAATGTTACCACAAAATATCTCAGAAAAATGTTTTGAGAAGTTCCTGAGCCTTAAACCTACCTATATGCGGATTAAGCGCTGTTACCAACATCAGAGATTCACTCATTAGTTTGTTGATCCTGTCTGTATTGGCTTGGATTCCAACTACACAGTTGTCAGTGAACGAAGCACAAACATCTCCAAGAAGTCTTGCAGAGTTTAAAACATTTTTAATCTAACAAAAGAGAAAGAAATACCAACTATTACATTCAGACATTAATAGCTGCACAGCCTGGCACATTCGTTCATAACCACTGCCTCATTCATAACCAGTGCCTCCCCCACCATATCCACTTCTTTAACGGGCTGTTCGTAGAACAGGAGTACAGTAAATAATACACCCTCCTCTTTTTGCAGGGTAAGCTCAGCCACTCCTATTTAAAGGAATTTGTGAGAAGCATTCAATAGCAGAACTCCTGCATTAAGAAGACCACAGTATGTATAATCGTTTTGTTGTAACAGTTCACAAATAACCAAGTAAAAATACATGAAGGCACTTGATTCATTTTGCCCCTCAGGTACCAATCAAGAGAAGACATAAAAATATAAAGTACAATAACGTCTGGCGTTAGTCCTCTACTTGGATAATTCATAACGTGCCTTTTTTTTTTCTTCCGGGGCGGGGGGGGTGGCGCGGGCAGGCATGTGTGTGTTTCTATCAAAATTTATCTTCTGCTAGGTACATCTCTTGGCTGTTCAATAGGGTTGGGTTTTTTTTTTTGGTCAAAACCAGGTGCTGTATGCTTAGAAGTAGTTTGTTCAGATGGAGGGGAAAAAAACAGTACCCTAAGCAGACACAGTAAGGAAGAGACAAATACTGATTTTATTACATGATTTCAATATTTTTTTTTCAATCATTTTTTACTAGCATAATAAAAAAGCAGTATTGGCTGTGTAGAAAAATAATATATGACATGCTGCTTCCTTTGTGCCTCTTATTTCTAAGACGACGACAAAATCTCAGAAACTTTCTTTTTATTTCTATTTAATATTAGGATTTTTTCCATAAGTCACCTTCATTCTTTTTAAACTGTCATCCCTACACTAACAGCTATACTATTCATTCAACATCTTACACACGGTATGTATCTTGGTGTATCCTGCTCACAATGTAGAAAGGCAGACATTATTTTAAATACTGAAGTCTAAGACTAATCATTTACAATTTTACATGACTTACTTGCCAAAAGCATGTAATCCTCTAGTATTCAGCAATAACAAAAATTAGTAACAGTTGTTAAAGAAAAAAAATCCACATTTTTAGCTAAAATACCACATTCTTTTCAGCTTTGGACAAAATTTTGTCTCCGTGTTCCTCTCTCCCTGCTTCCTTAGACTGATATCAGACTTATCAGCATACATTTTTACGGTAAAAGCTTTTCTGCATGATAGTTTCATGTAAAAAACATTGCCAGTTCCCTGTCGAAATAACAAGGACTTACCATACAAAAGAATAAAATTTGTTCTCACATTTTTATCAGCTTCTCTGGTGCTTGTATTGACCGATTATTCACCGAGTTTTTTTCCCTGACTTATCTGATCGTACAAACAATGATTTTAAAAGTCCTAGATATTTAAAACTTTACGCACTTACCATCATCGGCTTAAAAACATTCAGTTCAAAGTGTCCATTGCTACCTCCTACAGTAACAGCAACATGGTTTCCCATAACTTGGGCTGCCACCATGGTTACAGCTTCACACTGGGTAGGGTTCACTTTTCCTGGTTGTGGAAGAGAGAGAAAAACGTTACCAAAGAAGGAAAAAAAACCCCAAAGTATCAGTACTTCCTTCATTCACCAAATCGCATTCAACAGCAGATGTTTTGTAGGAGGTAACATGTCTTGCTCATCTGTATCTGTGCACCACAGAAAAGAAATAATTTCCATAAATGATATTAAATTCACTGTACTATTCCAGTAATTCAGCTAGGATTTTTAAAGCAGCTATGGCTGCTTTAGCAATCTACCAAGACTTTGAGAGCTGGACAAAATGTGCACGAGCTAAGCAGGTATTACTGCAGTTCTTAATAGTCAAGAGATTATAACCGGTCTTCATTCGTGTAAGTAGGTATCTCTGGTAAATCATTACCAAATCTCAGTCAACTTAATTTGGTAGAATTACTTTGTAATAAAATTAATACACTCTGTTTACTTTATCAGGATAAAAAAACCCAACCAAACAAATCAGAGTGGCCTCCTAACAAGAAAGTTTTATGGTTGCTTTCATTTCTAGAAATAATCCTAATAACATTCATTATCTGCTTTTTTGAAAGCCAGATATGCTCACCACCTATTTCTTTTATAATTTATCACGAAGGAAGAATATGCTTAGAATAGTTTTGGATGTACAATATTCACATACACATACTTTTTTTAGGAGAGAGGCAAGGAATGATTACTAATATTATTCCTTCCTTTCTTATCCTCCCATACATTGGGATCATTGCAGAAGAGAATATCTGAGTACATAACACTAATCATACTAGGAAGTAAAGACAGAAGTCAATTTACATTGTGATATTGCTACAATTCATAGATTAGATCATTTAAAGCTTGTTTCAGAAAAGTCTTTACACAAAAATTGTAGAGACCTTGCAATTCTAAAAGAAGGTTTTGAGAAGTATGCTTGTATTAATAAAGTCCTATTATATGTTTACAGATACTGCTATCTGACACATACTTCCCAACAAACAACTGTGCCAGCAATTATTTTTATGAACACAAATTTTGGTAAAATATGGCAGAAGATAAAAACTGACAGAAGTGTTGAATCATGGACTTGTTGACATTTGTTTGCTAAATATCTGTTAAGAATTAGTGGTCCGAAACAAAAGAAACAGGCAACTTTTCTCTGTATGTTTTCTCTGTACCTGGCATGATGCTGCTTCCTGGTTCATTTTCAGGGAGGATGAGTTCTCCTAGTCCAGAGCGTGGTCCAGAACCCAGGAAACGAATATCATTAGCTATTTTCATCAGACTACATGCCACTGTGTTCATAGCTCCACTGAGTTCAACTAGAGCATCATGAGCTGCAAGAGCTTCAAACTTATTTGGAGCAGTGACAAAAGGCAAACCTGCAGGGAGGGCAGGAAACATTAAACCAGTGAGGCACTTCCTTGCAGACATAAACCAGATAATCAAACACATAATTAGCTTAATGAATTAAAAAGAAAATATTAATAACACTGTAAGATCATCTCTCTTCTCTAGACCTTTCCTCACAAACATATTTCTTAAACAGACTAAATTTGATACAAAAGACACAATAAAAGTCACTAAAATATGGAAGAATATGAAATTTATCCATCTACCCACAACAAAGGTACAAATTTCAAGCTTTCATACTGTGTTGCATACTAAGCATTGCTTTGCACCACAGTACTTTGTGAATGTCAAGAATCTCCTACAGGTTAGCCCAAACTTGTGTATTTCTTCCATTAAATCAAGTTAGATTCTTTAGATTGTCAGTTGCCAGGATGCTTTCTCCCATTTATGAAAACAGAGGTTTTTGCAGAATAGTGCAGACATTAGGGTAAATAAAAAGTAATCACAGTGGAATTAGCTACTTAAAGAAAAAAGATGCATCCAAGTATCAGCACTGAAAGGGAACAACAAACCAGACAGAACATGTGAAAGCCGATTCAGACTTAAGATGCCTGGAACTGCCGCCAACACCAAGAGCACAGGAGCAATGGAAGCAACAGCTCTGTTTACGTTACTTAAATGCCTGAGATTTAAGGCTAGGTTCCATGATGAAAAACATTTCTTCAGGGCTTTGCCCTGGAAGAAAAATCTCACCAGAATTTTATTAGTGGTAACGGACATCACTAAGGACTGATGGTAGGCTGGCCGCCTGCCCCACAAAACTACTGGTCTGAGCTTACATTACCGGTTCAAACAAGAGCAGCATAACCCCCATAATTTCCAGTGTTCTGCAGCTCCTGCCAAACACCAAATCCCACCCAATTTGCATGGGATTCTGAATTGCATAGCTGCCTTCTCAGTTGCAGAGATCATTCCAAACTTTCCCTTTTGCCCTTCCCAATAAACTTCTCCTGTAAGAACACGTGGAACTTCAGCAGTCTGCCCTACTTGCTTTAAACTCGACAACCTGCCCATATGGTACACCTAATAAGCATTAAGATGGGAGAGCTTCCTAACACCACCAATGGCTTCTTCAAGCACCAAAACAAAGTCTGTACTGCTTCTCAGCAGCTGTTGTTTATGACAAGTTACTTCTTCCCTCTCAGGGTACAAGAAAGTCTTGACCCTCTACAAGACAGCGAATAATAGATCCATTGAAACAAAAATACTGTTGATAAGCAGTTTCAGATTTTACAGCAAATTTAAATGACGGACATATGCATTCATTTTGGGGGCATTTTAAAAACTGATATTGTGACACACAAGATCTGGTTTACAGATCAAAAAACTCAATGGCTCTGTAAATTAAGCTTTAAGATCTATAAAGACAGCATCAAAAACATCAGACAGCTAACTTCTACTCTTTCACACAAAAAAACATAGTGGCTTTGGGAGGGTTTTTTCCCCTTCTCTTGTACCAAGTCACTGTAGATTAAGAGAGCCAGAGAAGCAAAGATCAAGACAGATGCATTATAGCTGGGCTAATAATAGAAGCCTGAAACTGTATCCATCTCCAATAAGCCTTGCTCAGAAAAACACAGTAATTTCAGTCACTTTCAGTGCACTGAGTATAATTATAAAAATACATTGCATGAAAAATCCTAAGTATAAGGCATATAACGGCATTAACAGAAAGTTTAATGTTAAAATATAAATACAATTTGAGCTTATGAGAAGTATGGAAACTGAAAGATTTACTTTGAATTTGACTGTATATTACATATACTGCTTAACTGATAACTCCAAAATATCATTCCTCACCTGTCAGTTCAGCCACTTTCGCAGCAACTTTCTCAGCAAAGCCAATTCTTGTGTTTAATCCTGTACCAACTGCAGTCCCACCAGCTGCCAGCTGATACACTCTTGGCATGGTTGACTCAATCCTAGCCACACCGTATTTAATTTGTTGCACATAGCCACTAAATTCCTTTGAAAGAAAGGAGGACAAAATAAAAGAACAAAGACAACCAAGAATAAGCATCTAGAATTATTTAGATTTTTAACATGATTGGACTAATTTCTTTAAAAACCTGAAGGCACTGAACTTTACCCAAATGCTAAATCTTAGCATGTTTTCATTAAGAGGGAATGGTACATAGATTAGAAGACTGCTCTCACACTACACTTACACATGAAAACAACCTACATATATAAAAATGTATACACAATACATCTTTCTCTTGCCTTTTATCTCAGTTGTGTACTTAGCAGGATCTGAATCCAATGTAAATAAGCTCTCACATTAAAACTACTGTTCTCAAGGTACAATTAGAGAAACAGATCTTGGGCTTTGTTCACTTAATTTTAGTTCGTAAAAACCCCACCTGTGCATTCTTGGAAAAAATCCACAAATTTTACATGGATTTCAGTTTAAGTTAATTCATTACCAAATTAATGTAATATAAACCATTTGTGACAATATGATAACAAAGATTTGCTATCAGATGTATACATATGATCTTATATAAAAGATTTTAATTCAAAATACTTAGTAGTTTTGTGTGTTGGCAAAACCTCATTTATATAAGCTTACAGGTTACAGACTACCTACCTTCTTCCTTCCAATGTCAGTAGAACAGAAATATCATGCTGTGTTATTTGGTAATGGAACATCTTTTAAAAATCATTTATATCTTACTACCATTAGAAGTAAAACACACATGGAAAAAATAAAGAAAATTTATGATGCAGTTATTAAAGAGTACAGCATCCAGCAAAGTCCAATAAAGATGAAAATACTCAGACTGAGATTCAGCCAGGTTCCTATAATTTGTCTTAAACTATCAACTTAATATAGGCATCCTCAAGTTTGCGTCAGTTTCCTCCAATATATTTACAAGAATTTTGCAAACTAATGCATAATTTGGGGTTTTTTTACCTGTCCAAGCGTAAGTGGTACAGCATCTTGTGTATGAGTGCGCCCTATTTTTATGATTTGGGAAAACTCTTTGGATTTCGCTTCAAGTGCATTCTGTAGCTTCTTTAGTCCAGGTAACAACACCTCATTAACCTCCTGGGCAGCAGCAATATGCATTGCCGTTGGGAAAGTGTCATTTGAACTCTGTAA
>VYZW01058432.1:0-11676 GCA_013401315.1 Balaeniceps rex | reverse complement strand
GAAGTGGGATGGAAAACCTACTTCAACCCTAGAAGCACAAGTATGTGGGTTGCAAGGAAAAACGATCACACGGGGGGGTTCTTCCAGAAAAACTGCTGCTCCAGTCTCCAGAGGGCAGATCCCCAGACAGAGTAAAAGGGCTGATCTTATTTCTGATCTTAATGAAGGCACTCCTGACCCATATGTACAAGAAGTGAGTAACGAATACTATGCCCAGTTTTAGAGGGGCCCTGCCTCCAGCCAGGTGGAGGAAAGGGACAACTGGGTTTACTGGACTGTGTGGATTCGATGGCCTGGCACATCACACCCACAGGAGTATAAAGCTCTAGTGGACACCGGTGCACAGTATACCCTAATGCCATCAAGTTATAAGGGGGCAGAATCCATCTGTATCTCTGGAGCAACAGGGGGATCCCAACACTTAACTGTATTGGAGGCTGAAGTGAGCCTAACCGGGAACGAGCGGCAAAAGCACCCCATTGTGACTGGCCCAGAGGCTCCATGCATCGTTGGCATAGACTATCTCAGGAGAGGGTATTTCAAGGACCCAAAAGGGTATAAGTGGGCTTTTGGTATAGCTGCCTTGGAGACAGAGGAAATTAAACAGCTGTCCACCTTACCCGGCCTCTCAGGGGACCCTTCTGTTGTGGGGTTGCTGAGGGTCGAAGAACAACAGGCGCCGATAGCTACCACAACAGTGCACCGNGGCCACAGTTTGCTTTTACTTGGAGGGGTGTTCAGTACACTTGGAACCAACTGCCCCAGGGGTGGAAACACAGCCCTACCATTTGCCATGGACTGATCCAGACTGCACTGGAACAGGGTGAAGCTCCAGAACATCTGCAGTACATTGATGACATCATCATGTGGGGTGATACAGCAGAAGAAGTTTTTGAGAAGGGGAAGAAAATAGTTCAAATCCTTCTAAAGGCCTGGGGAGAGTTGGCCGGGGGGCAGTGATAGCTGCTCGGGGACTGGCTGGGCGTCAGTCAGCGAGTGGTGAGCAATTATATCATGCATCACTTATTTTGTATATCCTGTTATTATTATTATTTCCTCTCCCTCTGCTGTTCTATTAAACTGCCTTTATCTCAACCCACGGGTTTTACTTTTTTTTCCCCGATTCTCTCCCCCATCCCACAGTGGGGGGAGGGTGAGCAAGCAGCTGTGTGATGCTTAGTTGCCAACTGGGGTTAAAGCACGACAGCTTGTAAGCATTTTATTTCATAATATTTTTCATTACAGAGAACACCAATGACCTTGCTGCCACTGCATATACAAAGGTATTTTAATTAAACTGAAAATTCATTGGCACTAGGTTTGTTATGAAAATGACAACATGCCACAGCCTGCAGGACTGGCAGAGTCATTACATAGTTGTGGGGTGGTGTGTTTTTTTTTGTTTGTTTGTTGGTTTGGTTTTTTTTTCTTTTTTTGTGGTTTTGTTTGTTTGTTTTTAAATCAAGGAGCTATCCATGTGTTTTGGTCTTTTTTTTTCAGACATTTCAGGGCTGGTAAAGGAATCGCACCTCATTACTAGGAGCTCATCTAATCTGATGTGAAGCCTCATTAGTGTCTTTCTTAAAAAAGACACCACTTGCTATGAATTATCAAACATTGATATCTTCCCTTTCCTTTTTCTCCCTTCCTTTAAGTGTATGTGAGAGCCTTTTAGTGGGTCTTTGAGTAAGTACTCAATGTTATACACAGAGTTGCATGATCAAAAGACAATCCTGCAATTACTTAGAAGGAAGTTTAGGCAGCAATCTGTCCATAAAACACCTGGCAAAGACACAGCAGATAAATACATAGTATCATCAGGAAGAGCAAAACAAAAAAACCCTCACAGCTGAGTTGTGGCAGTATAATGAAAAAATAATGCATTAGTTTTGTATTTTGTATTGCAATGAGTAAAACACAAAACAGTGCCTACCTGGAAGACTAAAATGATACTATCACTGTTAACTCAAGGACTTCTTAATTAGAAGTCATGGGAATTTGCGTTTTTGATGCTGTTAGAGAAGATTCTAAATTAAAAATTAGCAAAATGAAAAAACCCTGTCTTGTTGTCTCTGAATATGGGAGAGCCAAATGCAATTAGTAGGCCTAGGGAAAAAGGAGAAAAAACAAAGCTCTTGAGTCAGCTCTCTATCACTAGAGGCAACTGCGTTAGAGATAACACCTTTCATAAACTGGGAAAGCTCTATCTTAATGCGAGGGTTTTTATTAACTTGATTTCTATTGGAAAACTATTACATTACCTCATTACTGATGGCTGGAAATTTAATTTCAAACCTTTGATTACTCTTGGACATTTTTTAATCTGTTTGTACTTTCATTTATAACATTGAACTTTGTGATGGGATCTTATATTCATCCTAAATCCTGCATGCTGTATGCAAACAGAAAGACTGAAATGGCATAGGAATGCAACTATCTCACTAAATAAAATAACACTCAGAAGAAAACATAGAAGTAGATCCCCTGATCATCCTGAGCCCTACTTTGGACAGATCCTACCAGCTCCCTTTATGACAAAACCCTATGTAGCTTTAGGGAAAGATCACTTAAAACTCTGCCCATGTCCTATAATCAGTATGGTCTAGCAACAGGCAGATTTGTTCCATACCAGGCACAGTCCTCCAAAACTACACCAGTGGGGTTTATGTCCTTTGTGTGTCCCCACATTATGTTTCTGGGCATGTCACATACAGTTCCAGCATTGCACTTAATTATCATTGCCAGGAGTTTTAAGGCAGTATCTCATTTTTCCAACACATCATGTGCCAACCACAGAGGAGTACAATATCCAGGCCAAAGAGACCAAGAACAGAGGCATGAAATGGCCTGGGAGTGAAGAAGCTTCACCTCTACCTTGGTCAGCCTGGCTATATACACAGAAGTGAAAAAGCAGTAGCAGCATTAGCTCAAAAATCACCGTGCCTTTGACAGCAACAGACATCCTGGTACAGTTCAAGCAGTCTTTGCCAGGTCAAGCTGCACTTGACATTGGGAGCATTTGGGAGAACCCCACCGGGGTTCACAGCTTCCAAAGCCTCGTGTCCAGGCCTCTCTATTCTGGGATGAATTTAGCAGTGAAGCATTCACCTTGACTGCCCTATCTGTTCCTACCTCATCTTCTGGAACAGGGTTGCAAGAAGGGTCCCTTCTGCCCGGCCCCCTCCCTCTCCAATTGGAGTCAGCCCTACAGAGTGAGAAGAGTTCATGCTGAGAAACAGGAGGGAAAGAAATTCAGTAATAAACTTGGACAAGAAGAACATGGAAAATTATCTCAAGATCTTTTAAACAAATATGTGAAACACTATCACTTGATGATCTCTTAGACAGCAATCATGTCAGGCGCATTTTGCTAGGAACTTGTCCGTTTCCAGTGTACAATAGTGAATACAGGGGTATACAATTATATATTACAGGAAGATCAACTATTTTGAAGATAGGCTATAAGTGGAAAACATTAAGATCTTTTAAAAACCCTTCCTTTATCCCCAGATACAATTTCTATTCCCTTACTGTCTACCAGCAGGAAATCTCTTTCCACAGCTTCAGATAGTGTGAGGTTATTTGTGGCAATGGGCTTCAGACAGTCACAGGTCAATGTTGATCAAAAGAGCTTATGGATGCTGAGGCAATAAGGGTTTATAATGCAGCACTAAGCACCCTGTAGAAACTAATATAAAAAATATAAAGAACCATTTCCATATTTTTCCCTGTTTTCAATGTGATATCCAAGATTCCATTAAAAATAGCTGTTTCATGAAAACAATCTGCTGTACTCTGCATTGAGTTATGATGTAGTTTATGCAAGAACTTTATCTGCAAGGATAAATCTAATATAGAAGAAAACATAAATATTACAGTCACTGAGCAATTATAGAGCAATTATGATGTAATAAACTACAAAGTGTGTACATATGTAAATACAATAAACAATTTTTTCATATTTATGAATGCTTTTTAACGTTATTGAATATGCCAAAATGGAATAATTTTCTTCAAGAATGTATTTACTGTTGTAAATTGCTCATACATCATCTACTTATTTCTCACAATTATTCATCATGTGAATGAGATTTAAAGATGAATCAGTAATCTACATGAACAGTTGGTGCAATCTAAGTTGTGCTGTGAGAAATGGGGGGTAATATTAAGGCCAGAGGTTTTCATTACAGAATTATTGTAGATTGATTGCACTTATAATTTCACTCCACAAGGATAGAAGGTCAAGAGTTATAATATGTAAATCATAATTCAAAGAACTAATGAAGTTTAGAAACAGATCTTTAAATGATATGTGTTAAGTACTATGCAGCAATAAACTTTCATTTATAGACAACCGTTTGAATGTATTTACACAATGAGGCAACATAACAGCTTGATGCCAAATTTACAAGTAGGATAGATGAAGTGTGAAATATAACATACATAATATAATAGTATTTCACTGTCTACTGAAATCACATTTTCAAATGCACATACAACTGTCTGTAATACTTCTTGTTAAGTGGAAGAACTCATTCGTTTATCATGAACAATATTTCCCCTTTTTGCAACAGCACAATATTGGGAGCCATATGCTTCTGCCACCGTCCATTCCCTAACCAGCTTTTTTGCTCATCTTGTATTTGTGCAAACCATTGTTTCTTCCTGGGTGTAAAACCTTGCACTTGTTCTTGTTAAATTCCATTCTGTTTTTTCCAGTCATTTTTCCAGTTTTATTACCATAATTTTTATTCCAATCCTGTACAAGAGTCTTACAGATCTTAATAATTTAATACCATTCACATCTGTACCAAATAGAGGACATCCGTCCTCTCTATTCCATCATCCAGACCATCAATGAAATTAATGAATAGCACTAAATCCACAGCCATCTGCAGAACTTAACTGAAACATCCTTCTCTTTTGATAGCTTCTCTCCGGTCCTGCATTATGACAACCTTTTAAAGAACTACCATGAAGAACAGTTCTTAAATAACTGTATCACTGATCCGACACTCTACCTAAGATTTATAGATGACATCTTTATTATCTGGATTGGAAATTTGGAATCCCTTATTGACTTTTACGACAAATTCAATAATCACCACTCTCCATGAAACTGCCACTGCAACACTTGTACACTAGCACCAGTTTCCTACAGCAACATCAGCAGTGGTAACTTGCAAGTGTGATAAATAGAAAACTAAAGGCCAGCACATCTGCAGGCATCAAAAATAGATCCCTAAAAGCCTTTATATACAGTTGAGGCCTGTACCTCCACTACTAGAAGAGTACTCATGGTGCTCATCTTATCAATAAAAAAGATTTTTATCCGTTAGGAATACTTGTGTAGAAGAGAGTTTTTGAAAGAGATGTGAAATGCTATATAAAGAAATGTTTAAGTACAAGATGACACTTCCACCCATCACTGAATATACACCTTGTATTGTCACATCCCTTCCTATCTCAGAACCTATACAGTGTCATTAAATAATTACAACTTGTAATACAAGAAACATCTTGCTCTTCAAACAGCCTCGCAGTCTCACTAAATTCATTCTGAAAGGAAACTCCTGGTGCTCTCAAGCACACTAAACGAATATAGGTTTTGCTTGAGTAAATAATAGAAAATGTACCAACATATCTCTACTGTACTACAATAAATATTCTCAACTGCACAACAGTTAGTACCCAACAAATCTTACAGCTGCATGCTTGATCCAGTACACCATACTCTCATAATAATGGTGGAGGTGAAATTAAGCAACTTTTCCATACAAGAATAATAATTCATGCAGAAAGTCTGCATAGGACCACACACTTCTAATGGAGGAACATGTCCTACAAAATTCACATTCCATCATGTCTTTAGTCTGGAACCCAAAAGGGAACCTGCAAAACTTCTGAAAAAGAAGATCCTGCAAATTAAAATTCATAATTAATTTATGTGTTTTTTAAATATCTAGAAAAATTAGAATTTAGGAGTATGGTACATTCTAGTTCTTTCTATCCTCTCCTACCCTTTCCATTCTGCATGCTATAAACCGTTGTCTACCTTCCCTTACACAATTTATTAATAATTTCTTACTTCTCTCCCCACTCTTGTTCTGCTCCCTTATGCATCAACCATCTTTATTCCAGAGACTTACTCTGAAATCTGAGTGAAAGAATGAGCAATTTTTCTCAGTTTGTGTTGAGTTTTGAAATCTATTTGTTCTAGCTTAGACCTAAAGAATGTATGTTTGCCTAAAGGATTGTCTAATTATTCTAAGTATATCAATCGGTCTAAAAAGAGATACCAACTCTACTTTCAAACTTTGTCTGTCTGTTCTTAAACCCTCATACCTTCAATAAAACGCCATGTCTCTTCAGCAAGCTGACATTTGAACAGTGTTAATTTAATCAGGTACTTATCTCCCCTCTGGCTTAGTTTTGAGACTGTTCTAAGACAGTTTCAAAGCCTCAGTAAATTCAAAGTATTAGCCAACATAGAAGAAAAGACGACTTGCTTGACAAGATTGGCTCATGGCATATCCTCACTATCTGTCACCCATGACCTTGGTATCTTCCAGATGCTTACAGCTTGCTTGATTATTCGTTCCAAAATTACCTGGGAATTAGACGTTACATAACATATCATTGGAGAAGAAAGAGGACAAAATGTTTCCATGAAAGCGTAGCTAGCAATAAAACCACAGGACTTCATTGCTAGTTGTGTTAAAGGGACAAGAGAAGCCAAAAAACATAACCATTTTAATATGGTCAGAATTCGTTACTATGAAAAATATTTTTAGTATTAAGGAGGCATTCTTTAGACCATTCATTGTTGGAAGCTTTTTTCCTACAAAGCATTTGTTATAACAACATATTGCTGGGTATTTCCTTCCTTCCGCTTCATTAAGTTTCCTTCTCAGTTTTTGGAACGAGTATTTTGCATCTGGTTTTGACCTGAGGAAACTGTATTTTTCCCAGAACTTCACAGATTTACTGTTTCTTAACAAAAACTCATCCGACCCAAGAACTAGGTCTGATTCTTATTCCATTTCTACAGTGAACAAATTTTGTACTACTAGCTAGGAGACAGAATAAGATGTAACATAAAACAACCTATCAGCTAAATTGCAAAAACTGCAAAACACGCAGTTTCTTTTAGAATCACATCTTATTCTCTTTCGTGTCCCAAATTTCAATGACATTTTGAAATTTAATTGATTTCTTTTTTGAATTACTATAACTAAAAATACTTAAGTCATTCCAGATCACTGCAAAGTGAAAATTACCATTTTATTTTTTCTAAATGTTTGTGATTATGTTGTGTTTTGATAAGCAATAACATTATTATAAGACCATTATCATATAATGCATATGTTACTCAAAACAGTAGGAAAAAATAGATAAAGAAAAAATCCTTTGAGATTTTATTTATACTTTAGTCTAAGATATTTGATACAGATGAAGTGAATAGGGGTTGAGAGCATTCAGGATCTGGGAGTAAGTGCTTAGAGTCACATAGGATGTTTTCTAGAATTTCTTGTATCTTTTTCTGTACTATATGCATAAACCAATACGGCAGTGCATCTCTATAGTCAAAGCTGTGATTAGGTAGTAGTTTACAACAGTATTCCCTAGAGCTCTTCTGTATGCGGCAAAAGTCAAATTGCACTGAAAACTGTTCAGGGGATGAGGCGAGTGATTGAACCTATCAGCTAGCTTACAGGAGGAAACACAGCTCTTGGACTCAGGATTTGAATAGTATGTGGAAGAAAGAGCAGATTTACTGATACAGTTGTTTCAGAGGAAATCTCATTTGAGCTAAGGGCTGCAGAAAAAGTGCTTGACATAGATGAAATAAGTCTGGAGATCCAGACCAATTGAGCAGAGATGATGATGAGGATCAATGACTTTGCAAATATCTGGTTTTTTACTCTTCAGGAGAGAGAGATGTCAGGCACTTCTCAGATTCTATCAGCTGGAAATAAGGCATATGTACATTTCTCTCCCTGATACCATTCCTTGCCTTAACTAAATTATTTTATGCTTGAAACCAAGTATTTAATTCTCTTTTTCTTGTTCTTAAAGGAAGGTGTTAGTGGCCAGTGCAAGGAAGGTTGCCTCAGATATGAGTTATAACCTACATTTCACCAATTACATTTGAAAGTCCCCTTCTTGAAGCTTTAAATTAAGCTCTGCATCTTCTGGGACTCATGTATTGCACTTAATCCTATCCACTTCTCAAATATTCACTAGCTTCAAGTATGCAGCATATGGATGTCAGCAATATTGTGAGTAGTCCTCTGGATTTTGTGGCTCAGATTCAATTTGTTTCACACAAATAGACTCTTGCTTTCTTTGTATCCAGCTTTTATAAATCAGTCTTTTGTATTCCCTGTCCTGGGAATCTGTCTGACAGAGGCTTACATATTATGCAAATCTGCTGCTGAAGCAACACAAATGTTACTGCATCTATGGACTAAGTTTTTAACCTTTGTTATTCTCTAGTACAACACCAGAATCTTAATGCAAAAACTATGCACAAAAATTCTTATGTTTTCATAAATTAAGTTTTTGAGATATGCTGCCCCTCATTTGAACAGCGTTTGTGTTCTAGCTGAACAGAATATGGAGAAGNGCCAGCAGGTCGAGGGAGGTGATTCTGCCCCTCTACTCGGCTCTGGTGAGACCCCACCTGGAGTACTGCGTCCAGCTCTGGAGCCCTCAGCACAAGAAGGACATGGAGCTGTTGGAGCGAGTCCAGAAGAGGGCCACAAAAATGATCCGAGGGCTGGAGCACCTCTCCTACGAGGACAGGCTGAGAGAGTTGGGGCTGTTTAGCCTGGAGAAGAGAAGGCTGCGGGGAGACCTTATTGCAGCCTTTCAGTGCTTAAAGGGGGCCTATAGGAAAGATGGGGACAGTCTTTTTAATAAGGCCTGTTGTGACAGGACAAGGGGTAACGGTTTTAAACTAAAGGAGGGTAGATTTAGGCTAGATATAAGGAAGAAATTTTTTACAATGAGGGTGGTGAAGCACTGGAACAGGTTGCCCAGAGAGGTAGTGGAGGCCTTATCCCTAGAAACCTTTAAGGCCAGGTTGGACAGGGCTCTGAGCAACCTGATCTAGTTAAAGATGTCCCTGCTCACTGCAGGGAGGTTGGACTAGGTGACCTCTAAAGGTCCCTTCCAACACAAAGCATTCTATGATTCTAAGACACCTTAAGAAGAGACCCTGCATCTTGACTTTCACCTCCACTACCATTCTAAATGATTCCACCTTCTTTCTGTTATTTCAAGGTTTTCTTGAAAAGTGAGTACAGAAATGAAGAAACAAAGCCTGATTGACTCAATTTGTCTCAGACCCATAGCCTACAGTCACAGTGAAGAGATTAATGCACTATAGTAAATCACCTCTTGGGCATCCAAATCCAACTTGGGGGCATCTTTTCAATTTTTTTTTTTTTTTAAACAAACATGAAGAGAAAATGAAAATATACAGTCAATACCTTTTCTCCCTCACTCTTCTCAAGTTGCATCCATGCTTTGATTTTCAAGGTAATGAGTTGCAAAAGAGTGAGCTTGCTAGAAGTTTTATCTTCACAGTGAAGATAAAACATTATGAAACAGAAGCTCCTCAGACATGAAGTGAAGGTATTTTAATCAACATTTTAACAGTGCATCTCTATTCTGAATAACATTGTGGCCAGTTTCCAAGAGTAGTCTGCACAGACTTTTGTGTCATTTGCACTGTGGAAGTCTATGGTACATTAAATTTATAATATATGAGACACTTACCAAACCTTTAGGTTGTTTGCTGTTGGGCTTCTAAAAATAGTAGATACAATTTTGCATGATAACAAGGTGTTGTTCAGGAGTCAAAAGCCACAGGTTGGAAAAACCTTCTCGTTAATATATTCAACAGCATATTGAGAATGAAAAGTGTCAAAGAAATTGTTTCCAAAACACAAGCACAGGCTCAGTGCCTTAGGCTATAAACTTTATTCATGTGAGTTTCTGCTGAATTTTTCCCTACAAGCTTCTGGTTTCTTGTTATACATATAATACATATTTCAGAAACTGTTTTAAGTGCTGCCCCACGTAATCTAAGAAAGGCAATCTTCTAACTTGAAAAAACCGTGAAACACTCAGATATTTCCTAGTAAGTGACTCAATAAGATATGGTAATATGCTTCAACCCAAGGTTTTTAAATTAGGTGGCAGAGGTGCCATTCAAAGTGCTGCATCCTGGCATTTGTCTCAATTTACCAAGGCATCTTTCCTGAAGGACAGCATGTACTATCCTCCTGCTCTGTACCCTTATGTTTATGTTATCCTTTGTAACCCCAAGAAGTTTCATAGATAAATTACTGGCATGCAGCAAATAGTGCATTGCTGTGTCAGAGAGAAAAGACGACTCTGTTTCTCTGAAATCACAAGATATTAAGTTGCTATAGTAGATGTATTCTACCGCTTTGTCCCAGCACATGCATTAAATTCCAGTTCACTAACTTTTCCACCAATGTATACAAGTTATCATTCTGACAGAGTCAAAGCGTCCATTAGAAGGCAAGGGCCTTCGCCCCTAGGCTCAGGGACTTCTTCAAAGGCAGTAAGACAGCCCTTGAAAGAGTCAAAACTACATAAAATAATTTATGCCATCTACTTGGGGGTGAATTTAAACTCAAGTAAAGCACCCTTTGGGGACAGATGGCTTCAAGGATAATACAAGACAGTTTTACAGTGGCAGAGGAGACTGAAAAGCAAGTTATAAAGCAGCAAGGACCTACTGACAGAAAAGTAAAGGATAATCCCTTCAAGCTATGTGAAAGAAGAAACAGCTGCATACCAAAGGTTAATAATAAGGTTCAAAGTGTTTTTAGTATCTTCATTCCATCTTCATTATTGATTTTAGAACCACCACCTCATCCTCACCCTTTCCCATAAGCCTCTAACATATGTTCAGTTCTACAGGGAGAGGCAATAGCAGAGGGAAAAGCAAGGAAACAGGGTAGCCCATAGCAATGGCAGCACATTTAGCAACATGCTGTGTCAGAACATGGCTGTGCTGATAAGTAACCAACTCCCAAGGGGAGCATGCAAAGGCACTAGGTTAGGTCGCCCTCCAGAGGAGTCCAAAAGACACATCAGGGGATCATCAAACCACAGGGATATAGCATGGTCAGTACAGCTCCTTCTCCTCCAGCTCCCCAGATCCAACCCTGGTGCTGCAGAGAAGCCCTTTTCACTAGGTACAACACTGAAAGTCATGTCATACTCTCAGAATAAACTCTGGAAGCACATTCTGTCCCAATTTCTTCCAGGTAGTAGTCTGCAGAGGAATGTAATGTTTCCTACTACTATTGTTGCAGATTTCAGTTGGTGATGCAGGGGTTTGTAGAGGATGGGTATTGACAACACTGCACTGCACCATGCATGCCCTGTGCAGGAGTGGCTTACCCTTTCTGAAGAAGATAACACTGGCTGGAAAAGTCAAGGAAGGTGTTTTTTCATGAAACCTAGCAACAAAAGTGTTAATAGCAGGGCTTTTGAATATTTGAGGTTGTGGTGGGTTGACCATGGCAGGATGCCAAGTGCTCACCAAAGCCATTCTATCACTCCTCTTCTCAACTGGACAGGGGAGAGAAGATATAACGAAAAAGCTCGTGGGTCAAGATAAGGACAGGG
>VYZW01058430.1:1398-26947 GCA_013401315.1 Balaeniceps rex | reverse complement strand
AAAAAGAGGGAGGTAGCACCCAAAAAAGTAATGGTTCCATAATCATGAAGAACAGTATTTCATAAAAGTTCATTAGTGAAATAGGGTGAGACAGGAGACAGAAATAAAAGAATATGTATGATGATATATATATATTATTTTATTTTATTTTTTACATACCATAGATAAGATATGATATGTACATAAATATGATTTTATATATACATATATTTCTCATATATATGAGAAAAGAAGAGGAGAACAGATAATAGCCAGTACAATAATAATTAGAAAGGATGAAATTCTGAAAACTGATAAGGGAACATAAGGATACTAGAAAAATTCTGTGGCTGAGAGAACTACCTAAGAGCAATATTCATTGCAAGCTAGATATGACAAAATTATTAATAACAGTTATTCAGTAAATGAAAAAAGAAAATATTCATTAAGTACCCCTGTTTAGTATACCAACCAAGAAAGAAGTGAAAAGAGAAAAATGAAGCATAAACTAGCTCTGCAGTGACTAAGAAAAATGATGTCAGGCACTGTCTATTATCAATTCACACAGAGCAAAGTGGGGAAAGGGAGTGAGATTATGGTTCCAAACTCAGCAAAATGGCAATACTGAAACAGGATACTGTTGAAAAACTGAGACTCCCCATTGTTTCCAGAGATTTTTCCAGAGTAACTTAAAACTGCTGTCTTACACAAGTCCAAGTTAAATTCTCATCTTTGTGACAGCAACAGAGCCTGGCTCCTGCTGAGAGGACCTGATGCCTGTATCTTGTCTCCCTGTGAGGTAGTGACTTCATTTCTCAGAAAAAATGTGAGAGTATATTTACATTTTAGGATATAAAACTGGTGGAAAATCACAGCACTGCATACTGCTACACTTCAAGCATCATCTACCATGAATTAATATATTCAATTAAGATAATATTCAAGAGTCCTTAAAAATTGGCTGAGGAAATGTCTGTTCCTCTGATGTTCATTTTAATAAATCTCTAAACAAGAATATTCCAGCAGCTTGAAGAAATGTTAATCTGCCATATTCAGTAGCTGGTAAGCCTTATATCAGTCCTAAGCAATAATGGAAATGCTGGTATAAAATTCGCTGATAAGAAATTCAGTGATAGGAATACAATTAATGCCAGCCAAAATGATTTTACATAAATTAGATCTAGTCATATAAACCTGATTCTAATGTTTGATTAGATAACAAATTTGGCTGAAAATGTAAATGTGCAGATGTCATATACTCAGACCATGATAGGCATATGACACTATGTGGCCCAGAACTCTGATTAATGTTACACAATACCAATAGATCACATAAGAAATGGATCCAACAGATGGATCTCAAGGGTGTACATGTCAACTGGGAACGAGCACTGAATATATGTTTCCAGTGGACCTCCATAGGGATTAGCTTATTTGACATTCAACTTTTATGCAGCATTCTTAGCAATGGTCCAGAAATAAACAAAAATCATGGATAAAACTGATGGGTGATGCACAGATTGGAGCAATGAGTAATAAAAATGAAGATATGGAAATGGGGTTGATGCATGATTTCTGAGTAAGATGGGCCCACTTACACACAGCCAGATTCAACAAAATCAAATAAGTCAAATGTCTTATAGCAAGCAGTGCAGGAAATTTATACACAAGACAGGGCTGTATAATGAAAATCAAGATTCCAGAGAGGATATAAGAGCCATAGTGGACAAACAACTTAATGACTCTTGTCAGTGAGATGCTGTGCAAAAAAAGCAATAGGAAAAGCAGAAGCGAGACATTGAATTTCTCTCTGTTATAAGATTTAGAGAGGTTCAATATTGGAATGCCATTCACTATTTTTATGCTCCCGCTTTTTAAAATAGTGGTGCAAAATGTAACCATTTGCACAGAATTCAGTGAAGTGCCACAAAAAACTGTGTAAATGATGGAATTCTTAAAGCTTTTGAAAAGGAGGCTTAAGTGCTTGTAAGAACAAGGTGGAGATGTGAGCTGATTACAGTGTAGCTGTACTTCCATGAGAAGCAAATAGCAGGGATCAACAGGTTCCTTAATTTAGTAGGTGAAGGCATTTGATTTTGTTATCCAGGGCCAGTGCCTAGAAGCTGAAACCAGTCAAATTCAAATGAGAAACAAGGCAAAATATTTAACAGCTGGTGTAGGAATGATAGTTATAGATAGATTCTAAATAGGAATCCTCTTACTATGAATAACCTCTTTCTTGGTCCAGTTCCATTTGTTTTTCTTCCTTTTCTCCCTCCTCATCATTTGCTTGAAATGCTGAAATGTTCCATCTGGGAAGTCATTAATGTATTTCCATCCTTATTAAAATAATAGAAAACAAAGTTACCTAGAAAGCCAAATCAGACTGATCTTTAAGGTAAACTGCTGCAACTCAGATGTAAATGTTGGACTTAATAGTGACAAACTTTTAAAACCAACAAGCAGGTTTAAGCATATTGAAAAACATCAGCATGTGAATTCTGAACAGAATTAAGCAAGAAGATGAATACTTGATGGATGTTTTGGATAGCAAGAGGGCAAAAATACCGACTTTTTATTAATTCATGTTTAAAAGGTAAGACAAAGCTCTATTTCTATGGCACTATGAATTGTTTTAAAAGTGCTGGAGGAAATTCTCCTTTTCCAGCTCCACTCTAGCCTCACTTCCTGACTTTCTCTCTCTGTCGAACCTAGTCCTAAACCTAACCCCATCCTTAATGTAAACCTTAACCCTAAACATAGACTGAGCCTTAAGCAAGGTCCCCAGGCAAAGTGTCTCACAGCAGAGTTCTCTACACCTTAAACTTTCTTTTCATAGCCCCATTTCCAGCCTCATTCCAGCTGCACCTCTGGCTTTTGTCTCTCCTTAATCCTAATCCTAACCTAACTCTAACCTTAAATCAAAGGTACCCAAAAGCAAAATCAGTACAAGGCAACACAAAACAACTCCTGAACACTCCTCATAATTACAGACATTTTCATATTTCAAAACCTTGCTTATAGACTTGGAGGATTATTTAAAGTATTGCTATTTTAGATCAACAGCTCTACACATTCTCAGGAAAAAAATTATTTGTTATTGCATTGCTTAGAGAATATGATCAGGGTTTGAGAAACACTGTGACAGTCTTTTTCCATTCTTAGAAGTGGCAATTACACAGATAGGTCATCCTCATACCTGTGAATCTTTAATCTCAGGTTACAAATCCATACTGAAACATTGACTGTGGCTTCATGCAGAACAATAGTCACTAGAAGCAACTCTTCAAAACAGTATCATCACATACCCTAGCATAGCATTTGCTGTCAATCAGAGAGGTAATCCTTATTCAAGTGTTTACTAGTAAAAATACAGAAATCTTTCTCAGTTTTGGAGAAATTCTCTTCTGGAAAACTTATTTTCTTTTATATTTTCTGGTCTTAGCTTACCTTTAAACATTGACTCCTCAGAAATTGATGACAACAGTGAAGAGATCAATGCTTTTTATGAGAGCAAAGTCAGACCAGTGTTGGGTAAAAAAAGGTTGGAGAATTTTCCAACAAAATTTGTCCACACTGTATCTTCTTACCAAAGTCTTCCAATTTCAGTCTTTAGCTGGAAAAGTTATCTCACATTCCATATGTAATTTCTGCTCAGAGTGAGTCTATCATCTCAAAAATTTTGTGATGAGAGGAATCAGACTCATGAGAAACTGAAGCTGCAGATCTCAGATCCTCATCTAATTCTTGAAAGGAAGGCGCTTGTGTTTATTTCCTACATATTAAGGAATACTATTCTGTGGTCCAGTGTGCCTTTTCTGTGTGGTTTGGGGCTTTTTTTGAAGCCTGTGACAAGTATGATTTCTGAGACCTTCACAACAGGATGCACCTTGAAATCATCAGAATTTTAGTGGCACAAAAAGAGCATCTTCCTGTCTTATTTTCATTACGAATTTAATTTGAAAATCATTCTCAAATTTTTACAGAACAAAAAATTATGACTTATAAACCCATAATGGTTTTTTTTTCATCTGCAAGGAGGGTGGGTTTTGCCTTTTTTTTTCTTTGCATGCTGCTGAATCCATTCTTCCTAGAAAATGTAAGCTGGCTCTTTCCCATTTAGTGTCTGTTATGCTACATTTTTTGGCCTATGTTTGACATGATGAACAGCAATTGAATGAGGCATAATTATAAAGGATTCTGTGCCTGTTGTTTAAAATAGAATTATTTGCATGACAATGTATCCTGGAGAAGTAGAAACAAGAATGAGGGTAAGCCTGAGCTTAAACTGGCTGCTGCTTGGTATCTGCTTTAGGATGAACTGAGTCACTCTTCATGCTCTGACACACATAAAGACCAGAGGCACCATTCAACTGCCAGCTGAAATGCCCTACAGTATTTGATATGGGGATGACAGAGATGACACAGTATTTAACGGAGTTTCATAGCTCTGTAGTTGTAGGATTTGGATGCTTGTTGGTATACCCTAGACTGCCTCTATTCGCGCTAGATGACTATGTTTAAGCAACTGAGCTGAGCCCTAGATCTCCATTAATTTCATTAACTGAAGATCAATCACTTACTGCACATGTGGGTACTTACCAAAAGATGCCTACATTTAGGAGTCTTTATTTGGAAATAAATGCTGATTCAAATCACTATTACCATGAAATCATCAGCCTGTTTAGATTAAATGTGTAAAAGGTGAAACATTTTTGATACATGCAAATTCCTTCAATGAGTCCCAAAATCTTTTATGTATGGAGTCAGGGACTGGGAGGTAGACAGAAGATTGACTGAGCTACATCTGTAGGTAAAGTCCTATCCAGGTCTTGCAGTCCTGAGACTGAGCTCCTGATAAAAATGGAAAACTCAGGAATAAGCCTGCCTATTTGTGTCAAGACCCTAGTGAGCATTCACAAGTGGATATTTCAGAGGGAAAATCCCTCCCTGTTTGGGGAGAGGTCAGATATGTGATAAGATCCTCAGAAGGTATGCCTTGGTGTTAGTATTTCCAGCAAGAAACAGCAAGTCTTTGCTTCTAGAACTGTGCTAGGATGTTTTAGTGAAATTCTTGGACAAAAAAAAATTGTTTTATTTTGTTTACTCCATTTTGTCCTTGTGGTTTAACCCAGTAGGCAGCTAAACACCACACAGCCATTCACTCACTTCCCTCCTCCCCAGTGGGATGGGGGAGAGAATCAGAAAAAAAAAAAAGTAAAATTTGTGGGTTGAGATAAAGACAGTTTAATATGACAGAAAATGAAGGGAAAATAATAATAATAATAATAATAATAATAATAATAATAATATACAAAACAAGTGATGCACAATGCAGTTGCTCACCACCTGCAGACCGATGCCCAGCCAGTCCCCGAGCAGCGATTGCTGCCCCCGGGCCAACTCCCCCCAGTTGAATGGTCACTTAGCGTGACCGTCATATGCTATGGAATAGCCCTTCGGTCAGTTTGGGTCAACTATCTTGGGCTGTGCCCCCTCCCAACTTCTTGTGCACCTGGCAGAGCATGGGAAGCTGAAAAAGTCCTTGACTAGCCTAAGCACTACTTAGCAACAACTAAAACATCTGTGTGTTATCAGCATTCTTCTCCTACTAAATCCAAAACACAGCACTATGCCAGCTACTAGGAAGAAAATTAACTCTAACCCAGCTGAAACCAGGACAGTTCTGAGAAATTATAGACCTTTTTTTTTTCCAGGAAGAAATCAATGTAAGCCAACTTTCATGGAAAACTTCTCCTGGTCCAAAATTAATGCTTACAGTTTGGCAAAACAGTAAGTGCAAACAGAGTTTTACAGTGACAAGCTTTAAAGAAATGTAACTATACAGTGATCAGTCCATATATGTACTTCATAAAAAGAGTAAAATGCAATAAAAACTATTGGGAAAGGGAATGTTGCACTACAATCCCATTTTGATGTCTCTTTCATTCTAAAGTTAATGTGCAAAAAAGAAACCAATTCACTTGAGTTTTATTTGCTGTTCTGGTGTTAGCACATTGGCGGAATTATGTTTAAAACTCATTATTTTCTGTTCCACACAGATAATGATACTATGCAATTGCTTTTCTAAGCATTGCGGCTATAGACAAGCTTCAGTTCTGTTACACGATTCTCTAGTTCATGTTTCTTCTTGAAACATCAACTCATGGAGTCGTGAATTTGTGAAAATGGCTACTACCTTTGAATCAGCATCATATCCTTTATAAAAATAGAACCGTCCACTAACTAAACTGTCATTGTTGAAGAGAATGGTTTGAAAAGCCTTCAGTGTTGCCTTGCAGCATGTCGTGGTTTAGCCCCAGTCGGCAACTAAGCACCACGCAGCCACTCGCTCACCCTCCCCGCCCCCGGTGGGATGAGGAAGAGAATCGGAAGGGCAAGAGTAAGAAAACTCATGGGTTGAGATAAGAACAGTTTAATAATTGAAATAAAATCATAATAATAATAATAATAGTAATAGTAATAATAATGATAATAATAATAATAATAATTGCAATGAAAAGGAGAACGAGAGAGACAAACAAAACCCAGGGAAAAGAAAACAAGTGATGCAACCGCTCACCACCCGCCGACCGACACCCAGCCAGTCCCCGAGCAGCGATCGCTGCCCCCCACCTAACTCCCCTCGGTTTATATACTGAGCATGACGTCATATGGTATGGAATAGCCCTTCGGTCAGTTTGGGTCAACTATCTTGGGCTGTGCCCCCTCCCAACTTCTTGTGCACCTGGCAGAGCATAGGAAGCTGAAAAAGAAAGTCCTTGACTAGTCTAAGCACTACTTAGCAACAACTAAAACATCAGTGTGTTATCAGCATTCTTCTCCTACTAAATCCAAAACACAGCACTATGCCAGCTACTAGAAAGAAAAGTAACTCTATCCCAGCTGAAACCAGGACACAGCAACACTGCAATTGCTAAAAAATAAGACTATAAAACATACTGTGATGGTTTAAGACTGAGACCTGAACTGGGAGACACGAGACATCTAGATATTGCAGAAATTGTGCTTGAGACTTGCAATATTGAGGTTTTAATAGTGTTTTCTGTAGGCTTAATAATTCTAAATGAATTAGTTAGGTGTATCACAGATCAATTAGTAGAAGTCTAGTTGAAAATCAAGCAGATTCTTTATAGATCTACACTGGGAAAATATACATGCGTATTTAAAAGCAATTTTCAAATAAAATCCAGTTATTTTTGTGCATGCAAATTTCCAAATAATTGGACATCGATAATGAACACATTTGTGAATACTTTGTGTATTAGAACACTTTAGTGAGTATGTGAAGTCTCATTTTTTGAATTTTTTTTGTCCTTCTAGAAAAGACCCAAGACTGACAGTGCAAAACAGATTTTAAATTGAGATATAAGAATGTGACAAAATAAGTTTTAATAGTAATGATGACAGCATAAGAATTTTAGGTTACTCTGCTCCTGATTCAAAATTCATTGGAAATAAATGTAAACTTTGCATTACTTGTTGGTTTTTTTAGCAAGGTCATAATGAGCAGAAGCAAACATATTTTACAGCATTAAAAATAGAAGAGGCAGAAGAAGCTCTGAGGTTTATGTCCAGAGTAAAGAGAAACAAAGGACCCAACATAGGAATTCTTCAGAAAAATGTTGCTACTGTAACTACCAAACACAGTATGCACACAAAAGCAAAATGACTTGGGATGACACATCTGTGGAACTAGAATTTCTGAGATATCATTACTCATGTCAGCTGTATTTTTATTAAAATATTAGCTTGAATGCCTTTGTGAAAACTATGAAATAATATTCTGGCAGCTCTAAAAAAAAACAACTAATGTCTAGTTTCTAGTAATTTAAGAATACTAGCATAAGAAACAGATGGCAAAATAGCTCAACATCCTTTGGAAAATCTTCTGTTAGCATTAAAAGCTACACCTGCTGAAATGTGTGATCTTACTTTAAATGTAGAAAAGCATTAATAGGAATCTACAGCAGTGTGGTTATATCTCTTAATTGGTATACCCTAGTGGAAACAAACATGCTAATTAAGCGATCATCCTGATTATAAGAGCCTGATAGAAATACACAGTGCTGGGAGACATTCGTTTCTATTTCAGCAATTGCTTTAAAAATAATGATAGTAAGATTCTTGAGATATTTAAATTATATGAAGGTAGGTGACTCATTACAGAGCACAGGATGAGCATGTAAAGGAAAGGAAAAGGATTACAGTAGAGAAATTTGTGACACAGAACAAAGTTACAGCTTCAGTTTCCTCTACAGAGTATTGTGGACAATACCAAATAGCCATTTTGATTTGACTAGGTTTGTCATTTTTCTACTCATTAGACAAGTGAAATTCATTACATTCAATGCATTTTCTGAACTCATTTGGTTTAAGGCTTTACTTTAATCCAGGTGCCAATCTAGAAACTGATTTCAAAGTTCTTGTTCAAAGCTCCTACTGGAACATTAATCTGGAACTCTTGGTTCAAATTCTTCTTGTGCTCCTTTGAGGTTTTGCAATAGCATTCAGTGAAATTTGCCTCCATACTCAAACATGCTCCAGTCACACCAAAAACATTCCTTCAATTTTAGAAGGCTGGTACTGTCAGACTCAAGGTAGCTGGTGGGTACAGCCAAATGAGAGAGGCATTACAGCTTCCAGAACCCTGGTCTTCAAACACACCAGATTCTGACAACAAAAGAAGTATTTGAGTCCTTGACACCTTCTGGTCTACTTGTGACTCCAAAGAGAGAGAAGTAAAAAGAAAGAAAATTCAACTGGAATGGGGATAGAAACCAAAATGCTGAGTATCTTCTCAGGGAAAGCCTTTTTCATGGAACTATAGAACGTTTCCTCTAGTCAAATCCAATGAAGGCTAACAACAACAACAGTTTCCCTTGACTGAAGTGCGTACTTTGAACTATATGGTTGAGGACAACAAGATCAACATTTATCTGATTCTTACAATGGCATGTCTAGATGTACTGAATAGATGACAGAAGACTACAGGAAATTACAAATGCTGTCACAGGATCGTATAGCGTATGGAATGAGGACTGGAACAGAGGATTACTTTACATGATGCATTAGGAACTGCATTTGGAGATATGCTTTCTCCTAGAAGAAAAAGGAAAAAGAACCAAACAAAATGTATAGTTATTGTTAATTTTTAATTAAGAGCCTACTAAACCCAGTATTCTGTAGGAGGTTGAACATACTACCACAAATTCAGTCTTAAACTCACATAGAACCAAGAGAAAGAGGAAGTTTCTGCAATATTACTAACAATATTAATCACCTGCTATTAAAAAAGAATTCCAGCAGCTAGCACAACGTAACATTTCTGATAACAGTTTTATTCCTTACTATAAGTAGAGGAAAATAAGTACAGGTCTGCTTAGCCTTTTCTCTGTTATATGACAACAAATAATAAAAAGAATTGTATTTATATCTGAAACCTCACAAAACACTTAGCACTTACCTTTGTGGTCATGAGCAATAGAATTTCTCATTAGCTGGCATAAAATATACCCTTTTCTTTTTTTCAAGTTGAATGAATAGAGAAAGGCTCTAAGAATCCCAACGCTTTTCTTTGGCAGCTCCTTTCCAGTCTTGCTCCAGCTGCACCTTGGGCTTTATAACTATGTCTCAACCCTCACCCCAACGGTTCCCTGAACTGTAGGAAATCCACTCAGTACAACCTGAGCTTTTGAGAGTCTGCTGGAAGCTTCTTCTTTAAGATTTCAGGTATAATTTACTATAAAATGAGATCTGAGTCTTTATATTTCTACTTAATTTGCCTGGTATTTCTATTTAATTTAAGGAGGGTGGCAATAGATGAAAACACAAACAGAATCTTACTGTTTGGTTACCAGGATTGGCATATAGAATATAAGATACACTATGTATGAGACTGCAGAGATAAGGGATTACTCTCTACTTGAGTAAAAGGGTGAAAGATCTGTGAGCACAAAATAGTTGCTGAATTGCTAGAATTAAAGGGAGTCAGGTAACAAAAATGCAGAACAGAAAAGAACCAAACAACCCTCCCTGCTACCCTTGTTTTGTAATTGCATATAAGACCTGAAGAAGTCCGTAATATCTTTGAGGTTCCTTTTCTGAACTTCAGGTCTGGAAATCTCCCTGTCAAATTTTTGCGTGTTTTCCTTAAAAGGTATTCAGAACACTGAGTGATCAGATTCTGCCAGTCATTCTTAATGTGATTTGTGACCCGCTGACTTTACACAGAGGTATAAATGTACAGGTGTGTTTGTGTCTCTCTAAATACACATATACCTATACATATGTACGTATATGTATAGGTATATGTATATATAAGAAGCTGAAGCTCTGAGAAGTTAAAGAATATACCATATATACAATTCAGGAGTACTAAACCAAACAGTACAGGAAAGAAAAGGTCCTACAAGTGCATCTGTGCTGACAGCCTGCGCACTTCATTCCAGCCTGTTGCAATGTAAAATGTCTGACTCTTTCAGCATACCTAAAAGACAGGGTTTACAACGACAACACCACAGACCTTTGGTACATGTGTTGGTAGCAGGACAACAGGGCACTTTCTGTAATAAGAAAACCAGTTGAAGAGACTCCTTGTACAGCTCAATGGTGGCACTAGAATTTTCAGTGTTCAGATGTAATTAGAAAACAGCTGTGAAGGAAAATCAATTGTTCCTGGTCATCAATGGCTAATTTTCCACAATCAGAATAAAGAACGCAATATGACATCTTTGAAATGAGCAAGTAATTGTTTCTCCTGTGTTTATTGTTTTAACTTTTCTCCTTTTATTTGTGCTAGCTATCCTTTATTTGCTTCAGGACTACTCTTAAAATTCTTAGATTCTCCTAACTATACTTAAACCCTGTTTAGCTGTAAAAAACTCTCTCAGAGAGTTCTTTAAAGTGATGATTTGTCATTCATGAATGAAGAGTTGAACAAATGCTTATAAATTACTCTGCAATGGTTTCATAACAGAAGACGTACTAAGTGAAAAAAATTGAATCCCATCAACGAAATTGCACACTTATTAATATTAATAAGTATTTGACCCATCAGAGGACTAAAGTCTTCAGATTCTTTGTCCTGATCTTCGAAGTGCCTTTGAGGTACACCTGTGTTCTAATAGGCTAATTTTCTTTTTGTTGACATTATCATGAAAAGGGTAGGAGGTGAAGAGAATTGTGTCCATCACGTAGTGTGAGTAACAGATTGCAGGAGGAATCCCTGCAATCCAAATCATGAGATCAAATTACAACGAGTTTGAATTCTGGCAGGAAAATATGAGTTTTAAGTTATTATTATTTGTCTTTTACCAGTGCTGTTAATATTGATTTAATCTTATACAGTGACAGAAATTGAAATGCCAGGAGTGATAGCTGTGCTGAACTGTTTCAAGCATGTAAAATGGTGTGGTGTTCGATTAAATCACCCTCAATTCATTTGTTTATCTTATGCTATGTTGTAAATTTAATCTCTCATTACATGATTTGGATTCTAATTTACATGGGGTTCGAGGCAGGAAAGCAAAACACACATATTTGCATCAATATTCCCCATGACCCCTTGTTAGTTTGAGGAAACAGTCACTCAGAGAGAGAAATGCTCCTGTGAGTGTGTTACAGGACCCTACACAACTCTTCAGGGCAAAAAAGGACCCTGCTTTTGTGGTGTGTTTGTATGGTGCTTAGCCCAATGAGGACCTGATCAATAATTTGGACCCTGAGGAGCTACTTCCTTGCAGCCGACTGTTGAGACAACCATGTTAACAACTCTTTGGGAGCAGCCCAGGAGCAATACCGTGCCCATTGCACTGTGCCGCTGTTGTGAAGGCTTCCGGCGCTGGAGCACTTGTTTTCGGCATTAACACCCAGCTGAATGCTGTAAAACTGTGCTTACCTCTGGAGGGTAAGCCAAGGCACAGGCTTGTGCAGCAAGTGTGTCTTAATCACATTTTTTACCTTTCTTCCTCAGTCATCAGGGCTGGTGTACGACAGGTCTGTGATTCTGCCTTCAGCCCGTAGTTCAGATGCCAGAGCCCCAGACCTGGACCTATTTTGTGTCACTATTTTTAAATTAGCTTGTTTATTTAATGGCTGTAGACAAGATTCTGCTAAACACAGACATTCTAAGAATAATATTTAACTACAAAGGTGCTAAAAACACCTTGTAGAATAATAATAAGGAGCTGCAGCTCCCATATTTCTTTGGAAAAAAGGAAAATGTTTTCACAGCTTCCAAACCAGTCTGCCAGAAAATTTCATATTTGCAGCTTTAGGCTTCATATAGGAAATATTATTGTAACAGCATTCATTTAAACAGAGTATATTCTTTCAGAATTTTGGGATAGTGAAATCTAGAGATGCATAGAATCCAGACAAAACCATGAAATATTTTCAGAGTATTAGTGAGGACAGATATACTGCCGTACATAAGTTTCTACCTAGGAGTTTTAAGAGATGTTCCTTGTCAGGATGCATAGAAATTAATGAAATAAATCTGAGGCACGATCTATTCATTTACTCAGAATAGTGCGATTGCCTTTAGAGAGAACATTAAACACTGGCAGTGGAGTTACTTTTTGGATAAAATATCTAAATGTTGACTCTCCTACTTACGGCAATTTTACGTCACTGGTCATTCTGTAACTGTGATGAGGTTTCTCCTAATTTACACCAACACAGAGGAAATTAAAATGAGGGTCAAATGGTTTTACAGATTGAGTAATTTATTTCCTTGTGGCAGCTTGAGAGTCAGACCAGGCAGATAGAGACCAAAGGTTGCATCATGCAGCAGTTCAGTAACCTCCCTTAAACGAATCTGGTGATCTCAGTCCTGTTCCCAGGGGGATAAATGTTTCCTGACAATAAGCAAGCAAACAAACAAATAAATAAATAAAGAAGTACCATCACAACTGGCACTCTTGCTGAGAAGTCTCTATAAAGGGGTCAAACAGTAAGGCCAAGGGCTGAAGGGACACAGAGAACAAGCTATTATACCTTCTAGGCAGTTTCTCAAGTTGAGGATAGTTAATGAGGCAGCAGTGTGGCAGGGAAGGCGTGGAGCCGCCCACAATTCTGTCTCTATGACCAACAACCTTTTATGGATGTTGAATTTGCATGGAAATTCTTCTAAAGCTGAAAACTGAGCAGAAATAATTTTTCTAAATGAGTGAAAAGAGCTATTTGAAATGCTCAGTATGAATTGAGTGAATTGTTTACCCGAATGGCAAAGTATGGACTAGCGTGAAGGTTAAAAATCCAGAGAGGGCATTATTTGCGGGAACATGAGTGGCTTTGGGAGTGTGAACAGGTGATGAGCAGTGGCAGGAAGAGGTTCTCATCTGCAGAATTTGAAAGAGAATTTATTAAGACAGTGTTTTGCAATTAAAAAAAAAAAATCCTGTAGAATAAATTTGCAAGAGAAGAGGGTAAGAAAGAAGAAAAAGTGTCCTGATGGCTTGCAGTGAGAGGTGCAAAGAAGGGAAAGGGTTCAAGCAGGTATGATATGGGATGAGGCATTCGGAAAGAGCAGAAAAAGAGGACCTAAGAGACAACAGAAAAAAAATCACCTGGAAACATAAGAGTTTGGATGGGTTCAATAAAAGGAAGGCTATTGAGCCAAGCAAAGATTTTAAATGAAATGCAGGATGTCTTAGCTTCAACATTTTCCTTGATCCTTACATTCCACAGCACTGCTTTGTTTCCAATATTAGCACAGCTAATGTATCTAACTAAAAATACATGTTACTGCTTGTCATACAATTAGTAGTGCAGGGGGAGGGGTGCTAATGGTTGAGCAAAAAAGTTTGAAAAATATTGATGTTCTAGAACAGAGATTCAGTCCCAAACTTCTCCAGATTCATCCATGCTAACTCTTCCTTCTTCTTGCTGTGTGTTTTTGACCTCTGAGCCTTTTGCAGGTGACAGCATTAAGATTCCAGAAGGCACAGGGGGGCCATTGAAATTCCCTGCAAGCTCTGAATCTCTCTCCATTGATCGGTGTGTCAGTCCACGATGCAGTCATGCACAGATGTTACACAACAGCAGCAGCAGGTTACAGAGCTCTAAAAATATTTGGATTTAATTGAAAAAAAAAGTAAATGTTTTAAGCCCTTTATTTAATGCCACAGATTCCTCTTTGGCATAAAGCAGTGGCCGTTGTAACTAGAAGGTGGTTTATTCTTTTTGGACACTACAGTTGATTCACACAGAATTTGAAAGGGGCAAAAAAAGGAACAGAAAACATGGCATCTGAAAAATAGTGTAGACAGAAGAAGAAGGGGGAAAGCAGACACTTGAGAAATTTTTCAAGCATGATTCTTTGTCTTCTTGAACTCTGATTTAAAGGTTGCTTAGCAACAGTGGCAGTAACAGCTGGGACACCCTTGATCTTGTTGTGTAAACTATTAAAAATAGGTGATGGAAAGTGGCACCATGGAAACAATGACAATTCTGAAGCAGGTGTCTGCAGTGCTGCTTTTTAGCTTAATGTCAGAGGTGTAAATTACAGAATTACTTTCTCCCTTTAATGTGAATTTTTAGGAAGGAAGGAATTCTTATATCCCCAAAATTAAATAAGACTGAAGATAGCATTATCCCATTCTGTGGCACTGACTTCTGATTACTGCTTTATATAGTTTCTTGCCAGAACCTTCAGAGGATCTTCATTTCCAGAGACTGAGGTCATTTCACTCCAGTGAATTACTGAAGCAGTCCTTCAGCAAGGGGCATAACTGGTATTTACAGTATTAACCTCAGCTATGAAAGGATCATAACCTTGATTTCGTCTGGACAGTTTAGCTAAAGCCTCACCCCAAATTACTATTATTAAAATCATAAACTGAAAATGCTTACCTTTTATGGGTCTAATAATCATAGCTAGGATTAATAAACATAGACAATGGAATCAGGAATGCTCATTCTGAAAACGTTCAGAGACCCAGGGTCAAGATTTTTTTAATATGACTAGTAAATCTGGGGCATGCAGAAGAGGACCAGTTCTCAGAAACAGTAATTGTCTGCCCTTTGAAACAGGCTCCTTTTAAGGCTCTTAAATTCAATGTCCATGTTAAAGCAGGCAAAATTTCTTTAAAAACATGGGACAATACCTATCATGGGGGTACTTGCATTCTGATTGACTAATAATCACCAATTGCACAACTGAAACAAAGAACTATCTGGAAAAAGAGCACAAGGAATTGTCTATCTGGCCAATGAAACTGTAGCTATGAATCTAAATAGCAACTACTTAGGATATTCTGACTGACTGAAACAACTCTGTCTCTTTATTGCAATAACTTTGAAGAATTCAGCTTAATTTTTTAACACTGCTTGTGAAGCTGAAAACTACTGTCGTCTCCGAGCATCTTTCCTGCTGCAGAGACTGATACATTGCTAAAGCAGTATCTTGTATCAGTCTTGTTTTTGCTTATCTTCAAATAGAGAAATTAGAGACTGGAATGCATAATTTTGGTATTATGTTGTAGTGCATTGTACTATTATTAGAAGATATCTGAATCCCACACTGAGACAGGCTAGAGCTGACATGTAATGGCATTGCTTCCCAAGGAATCAACTTCTACTGCATCCTGGCTGGAAAGCAAATTTTGGATATAAACCTTATACTTTTCATTTTACGGTAAATTTGATAGAAACCTTTACTGCATTCTTGGTTGGGTGGGCAAACCAATAGTATGGGGTAGTATGAAAGCTACAGACTGTTTCTTCTAATCTAATTTAGTCTTACATACTTTCATACATTGTTAGACAGAACAATTACACACACAGGCACATTCAAATAGTCAAACTGAAACTGGGCTGTATTTGAAAGGATGTAATAGTATGAAACCTTTGTGCTCAGCACACACTTCTTCAAAGGCTCTTCTGTAGTGTGCAAGAATGATGTACTAGCCAAGCAGATAGACTTGTCTTCCTGACCTCCATGAATTAAGCTAAGTGCCAGAACTCACTTCATGAAGTCTGTTCTTGTCAATAGTTTCATAGGAGCCATTCTGCAATAATCTAGTAACATTGAATTATTTATTTTACTCAAATTATTTTGTGAAATAATGTATTTGATTTCATTTGTCCTGCCCTGTATGAAAATCAGCCTGTCTTCCTCTGCAATTTAGATGAATGGGAAGTTGTCCAAAAACATAGGATTTTTTTTCAGTGTTCTGTCATTTGGTTCTTATTTGGTAGCAGCTGATTCACAAAGAAAGCCACTTTAAAAGTTTTACTGGGGAATTTAGGTAATGGCATTTATTTTAATTTGTGGCATATTCAAAGGCTGGGCTGGCAGCTACCAGATAGGGGGGGTGGAATAAAGACTTCTCATTTTTAACCTGAGTATTATTCTACTTTAAAAAAATCATCTGAAGTCAATAGAATTACCTAAGGAATAAAATAGCATAATTGACGATAATATCTCTTACAGATTAAGAAAATATTTCAAAACCTACATCTGATACTGAGAAAATGTCATGGGAATTATTAAAGATTTTCTTTAAGCATTTCAGGGAAAATAAAACTTACCACAGGTATGACTAATCTATGTCTTTGTGTATCTGTTATACCAAAGCTTTCCTTGAGTTATGCCAAGAACTATGCCAGTTTAAAGGCTTTACAGTATCAAAGTGTTACAAGTTGCCTTCACTATTTAGTAGTGTCCTACATTTTTTGAGATTCCTGAATTTCTGTATACACAGATACATTTCACTCTAACAACAACCAGAGCCATTAGGGTAGGATATGACAGGCAATGTTCTCCATTTTACAGAAGGATTATCAGTTAGGAAAATATCGTAGAACTACACCACCAGCATACCAAGGCACTAGAAATCACTAAGTATATGACAGTAACTGTCTAAGTTATGTCCTTTAGTAAAGGGAACTTTTCAGCTGACATTTTCTCATAGATGCATCCTCTCCATTGGAGGACTTTGAGGTATAAATCCAAGGGAGTGATAATCCCAGTGTTTCTATTATTAGCTAAATGATTCTTTAGATTCTTTTGCACTATTTGCAAAATAGTTTGTTGTTGTGTTTTTCTGGGGATTGGTGCTTTAGACAAGATAGTTTTCCATAGCTTTTTATAGGTCTCCAAAAACGTGTTTTCTTCCTTTTTCCTTATTTGCCACTTGCATAGAAAGCCCATGTATTTAGGAGATAAAAATTTTCTGGGATCAGTCCAAGATCAGTAACAAAACCTCACAGGAACCTAGGACCATCATGGATCTACTGGTAGGATCTACCAATCCGTTCTAAGCACAAGGTATACCTGGTTTCTTCTCTAACACACATATTATAATGCCCTACCACAACAACACACTTCACTGAACAAAGTTTTCTTTATTTGAAGGAGCTGGGGAGAACAACTAAAGCTACAGAGGTCCATCATGTTGCTCAATGTACTGCTGCAATGGTCTATGATATTCAGTAAGGAAAAAATAAGAGCAGTGTAATCCTGGGCTACCTGGTGGGGTTGAAACATACTCTAATTGATCACCTTGTCTGGCAGAAGAGCTGCCTGGAGGCTTTTCAGATGAATTCTGAGGCTACAAACTCTTTTAGCTCAGCTGCTCTTTTCTGTGTTTGTACAACATCAAGCATTAAGTCCCTGATTTAACAAGGGGAACCCTCTGAAGCTGCCCTCCGCAAATGAAATAAAACCAAAATGGTCACAGTATACATAGTATTACAAATCTTCCCATATGTCTCCTCCACTTTGGCGGTGCTCTTGTCACCAATCATCTTTTTCTCTCTCTTGTACTGATAAAACTGATGACTGAGGTGGAACAGAAAGGGAATGAGGAGTCATAGGAAGGACACTAGTCATCTTGTCACCCAAAAAATCCTGTACCTTCACCTGATCCCACTGAGCAGTCTGGGACGGGGGGGCAGAGGGGCTGCTCTGGGTATTGGGGTATTAGAGAAGGCTGCAGGGCTGACCTGCCTCTGCACGCTGCCGCTTCAGGTATCTGAGGGGTTTGGAATTCAGCCTGGAGCTGTGGGACAGACTGGGGACCAAACCCCAGCCAGGGCTTGAATGGCAACCCCGTGCCACAGGAAGAGGGTACGTGGGGGGGCTCTCAAGTGGGGCTGGTACCCTGAGTGGGTGCACTCAGGGCCCTGACACCTTTCTCCTCTGCCAGGAGAGAAATTTCCCATCCACATTTCAGGCTTCTCTCCCCATCCTCCACTCCCTCTCTTCCAGACTCTCTGTCTATATTTGCTCGATTCAGCATTTTCAGGATCTGTATGTGAGGCTGTTTTCTGTACATGCTAGCAAATAAACATATGGAGCAGCCCAACAAAACCATGCTCTTGCTGATTTCACTGCCTGCTGGGCAGTATAATGAACTATGAAATAAACTGTTTGCCAGCAATATTTTGAGATTAATGCTTTAAAAAAATAAGCCTAAGAATGGTAATACAAGAGGTGAAAACTGGACTAAGCATATTCCATACTTCTCAGAAGAGATGTATTTTATTCTTGCTATGCCTTGACAAGTATCTTCCCACCAGGACTGCAGTTCATAATGTAGAAATTAATCAGATGTTCAAGATAATTAAAAACACATTTCTAAGTGCTTTTGGGAAAGAGAGACGTGGAATGAAGGGACAAGTTCTTAAATGGACTTACAGACAATGATTTTACAGTTCAGTTCCCCTCAGCTTCCCTATTAAAATGAATCTTAAAGTTACTTTCAGTCTGTTTGCAGATTTACAGTATCAGCAAAACAATTATGGACCCTTTTTTTCTCAAATGAATTGCACATTAAAAGGTTGTTTTGTTTGTTTTTTTTTTTGTTCCCCCCCCCCCTCCATAACAGATTTAAGATAGAGGTCAGTGGAAACAAGAATATTTTATTTGCAAGGAAAAGAAAAGCATAGAGGGCAATGAGGGGGTTTAATAAGTATGTACTGAACATCTAGATGCAAACATGTGCAGCGGAGATTCCTTTTCCAGAGGGATACTGGGACTACTAACAGTCTCAGAAAACCTAACTCAGTAGGCCTCCAGCAATACATCTGTGACCTGGAGCCCATGCGCCAGCAAAGAGTCCAAGAGACCTTTGACAAGATAGAGCTGGCTTCCCCTTCACATTTGCACAAACTATGGAAATGATGAATAGACTATGGGGTTTGCCTGAGAACTTCACCCCATCCTCCCAAAAGATAAGAGGCATTTCCTTTGCCTTCTCCTTCTCTTGTGTGTTTTCCCAGTGGAAGGAACTATTGGAAATGTTAGAAGGATTTGTTTCCAAAAACCTTCCAAAGATTCATGTGACTATTTTAGGAAAAAAATCCACCCCTTGATAGTTTTTCACTGAGAAGATTATGCCTTTTTAGTGCCCTCATATCTGAAATCAAAATATATGCCTTCCTGATTAGTCCAAGAATGGAAAAAGAAGTGGGACCTTTCAAACCCAGAGGAGCAAATTATGCTTTCAGTAACATTATGCAATTTTGGCCACGTTACATATTTATTGAAAAGATTGCTTATTAGTCTGCTTAGGTATTTTTTTTTTTTTTTTAATATCTTGCTCTTTTCAAGGCTCACTGTCCCTTCTGGCACTGGAACTACATAACACTGAATATGTGTGACACCACATTAATTTCCATAGCAGGGGATTAGGATATTACAAACATGGGATTAGGTCCACTTGAAGGATCAAAGCAAAAAGAGAAGTGAGATGTGAAGAATAAACCTTTTTTTTTTTTTTCCCAAGCAAAAAAACATCCAGGATAATAGGGTAAAAAAGAAAGCAACTGGCTAAGTGAATGTTTGTAATTTAACCTGAACTCCTGATCCATGAGAATATTGGATTTTACCTGATATATTCTTTACCAGTAGAAAAATTCTGAGTTGTTTGTTTTCTTTTGCTTTTCACTGCAGCAGCGTTATTCATACAGAAACCAATACAGAATCTGAAACAATATCCTGGGGCCATTTTCATACAATTTAGCATCTTGTATTCATGTGCATCAGGGAACAGCTACACTTCCCATTCACGTTGCTAAGTTATTGCAGTACATTTGTGGTTGATTTTTCCATTGATGCTAGAGCAGTGTATAATTAGCAGTGAATAACTTATTCCATGAATTCAACCTCATTTTCCTCTTTGTGGAACGTCCAAAAATAGATAAAAACATAACCCTTATTCCATTTCACTGTAGAAGGGAGAGAAGCTTTCTGTTTTAAACTCTGTAGGTTTGTGAGTATTGTGCTGCAATTATTCAGTAACTGAATTTGGATATTAAATGGGTGTTTGACAATATGATTTTTCACCTAATTGCCATAACTTCTTATCATTTAATTAAAAAAGTGTTACAATTTCAGGATGAGAGATTCATCTGATACAAACTGTCATAAATTTGTTGAACGTAAGAGCTGCTTTGTGAGGCTGAAGAAAGAAAACTGAAGAAGCATATTATGTGTGGAGACGTTCTGGACAAAACAAAAAACTATAAAAGAAGTAAAGCCCTCTGGGTCCAAAAAATTTACCTTATTTCTCTGCAAGAAAATGTTTAGAAATATCCCCCAACTTCCTTAAAAGAGGTTATGATTTCCTTCTTAATGGGATAACTAGTTCATTAATCAGGAGTCTTGATGAAGCCAAAGAGCTCTAATTCATTCAGAAAAGGTAGGAAGACATACATACTTTTCACATTTCTTTTTTCACATTGCTTTCCTTTGTTAAGCTACACCAAATCCTATCTTTGTTGTCCAAGCAATCATCAGTTTTGCTTTCACATTTGAACATAAGTTAAACTACATGGAACAATGTCTCATTTCATAGGAAATTTCCATAACAGGTCTGAAAATGTGCGTATTTAAATTTAAATATATTCTTTATGATCTACCTCCATACGTAAGAACTGCTTTCCTTGAAGATGAATGAAGATGCCTGTTTATCACATACTCAGAGAAAGCAAACTGAATGATTAATCCATTTTAACTACCTCTTAATTTTCTGTCCAGCTGTAGGCATTACCAAGAATACTCATGTACTCTATGTTTAGCTGATGGATATTATGATGAGTGAGGCTTCTCTCAGGGAGAGTGGGGTGAACAACAGAAGTGTTTATCCTGACTTTGGTAGGTTTACATCAGTTCCTTGTAAGTGACCATGCATGTGTGGAAAATTATTTTTGAAAATAGTCATGATGTGATATGCGCCACAAAGTATCCACTGAAGAGCTTAGAGTACTTACTACAGTCGAGCAATCAGCTTAGATAAAAACAAAGTGAATGAAGAGCAAATGGAATTCCCTGTTTGTCAAGACTGAACCCCGATCCCTAAAACGACCAAAACATCTCCCCCATTTCCCTGCAAACTTGCTAAATAAAACTTGCCTTTGAATGAACTTTGCAAATCAGACTTGCATACCGTGAGTAAATTAAAAGTAGGTATATAGTGCCAATGCGCGACTGACAGAAACACCAGCAAATCTAATTGCTTATGAAACTTGAAGATCTCACTGGAGAGTTCTTCATTGAAAATAATTATGTGCACTCTAGGCTGTGCACTCTAGGCTGTAGAGTCTGGAGAGNCCAGGCATATTTATCCAAGCTCACAGCTCAAGATTAATCCACAAGGGCATAGAGGCAGAAGATTAAGGAACTAAAGACAGTCTTCATTCCTTGCTGAATTTTATTTTTACTTTGAAGCTATTTGAAGGAATATGTCCATAATATTACATTCTGTCAAGCACAAGACATTGTTCATGAAACAGATGTCCAATACATTTGTATCATCTGTGTAGTGGCACGTACATACAATTGCACAACGGAAGCTATATTCTCACAGAAGCTGCAGAGGAATTTATCATATGTGAGCAAGGCTTCAAAAAAAAATCCCATTTTCCTTGTTTTCAAGCAGCACTAGAATTAAGGCTATATTTACATTGAGGAGGGTATGAGAATTTTGATGGAACATAGCATTTGCAAGGGGTTATGAAGCTACAAGACATATTCCTCATCTAAATTTGAAAGATTCAGGAATCACACAAAGCATGGGCATGCTCAGTATGCACTACAGAATAAGAACAGAAAACTTAAAACATAGTAAATGTCAAAGTTTGGCCTTAAATATGAGAGAGGCATTCACTCAGACAGACAGCAGAAATGTGCCCCAAATACATTCACACAGCCTTATATTGCACACCAAAAATTTAGCTGAATAAAATAAAATATTGATGTGTACATGCAGACAACTAAAGGGTTCTATGTAGAACACAATGTGTCAAAATATTTGCTGCAAACCAGGAATTATTTGCTTAGTTCTAATATTGCACTGGTGGATTTCCAGTTATCTAAGTTCATTTTTTGCAATAATATTGTATGGCTAAATGTACTAAAAAAATAAACCACTATTTTTATTTGAAATAAGAGTAAAATTGTAGAATATATATAGCATCTCATGTACATTGCCAAAAAAGATATGAAATAGGCTCTGAAGGGAACTAAGACTTAAGAGAAGCAATGGCAGAGAAAAATTGCCATAAATAATGCAATAACTTGGACATGTCAGAGAATGAATAATTTTCTAGTCATTCATGAAATCAAAAATACTGAAAGGAAGGCATTGATTCTGGTAATGGAAAACGCATAAGAAAGATAAGACTCAGATGACTTAAAGGACTGTATAGATTAAGGTAACTTGCAGCTGTTTGATCACAGAAAAGTTACAGAAAAAGATTTCTGGAAAGTGAACATATACAGAAACATCAGAATTTGTCTTGAGTCTACACGGGACCAGACTTCTACCCTGCACTGCTTTTCAAAATTCATCACAGCAAGACTACTGCTATGCACAATGTATTATTATTCTTGTCCTCACATAGTTATTCTGGGGCAGTTTATACTTAGTTCTACAATGTCCTAGAAAATTAAGAGATTTTGGAAATGGCACAACTTAGCACAGACCTTCTCAACATGACATATGAGTGATCCCTTCCTTGAGGACTTTCTCATTTAAACTGTGTCACACAAAAGCAAGGAGAATTTGTGGTTTTAATCTGGAAAGGAGATTCATGGATGAATGAAACACCTATGTTTGTGTATGTTAGTTTCTTCAACCAAAATGCAGAATTTATCTAACCAAGGTGCAAGACACATAGGTAAATTTACGATTTACTTTAAAGAGTGATAAAAGCTTCTGTGAAAACAGAATGTCACCCCATACAGTGCCTGTCCCTCTCTCACAGGACAGTGATAAGCTGTTGCTTGAAAAGTCCAAATATCCAAATATTAACTGTTGTGAAAGTAAACCGCATGTGTACAACACACAAATCAGGGATCAGAAGCACAGCAGCACTTTTGTTGTAAAAAAATTATGGACAATCTTTTAAGAAAAGCAATACTGTATTCAAGACACTTTGCAATTGCTTTTGGAGGAGGAAACATATAAGAAGGCTATGCTACTTTTCTGTCCCAGATGTAGGTCAAGAACCAAGGAAACCCCTTAGACAAAAAGCATTTATCGCTATTATCTGAAATCAAAGCCAGCAAACCTGGTGGAATTTATTATTTCCATTCCAAGCACTGCAAATCTTTCTAATTCAGTGGAAACAGAAGCCAAATGATGGTGATGTATTTGGAGTGATATATATTGGTCTCAACATCAAATGTTCTTCCCAGTCCTTGGAGCTGCATGGTCAGAGCGCTCCCTACATACAATTGTCCCTGAATCAAAAGCAGGCAGCCAAACAATGTTTGTCNCAATCTTTTAAGAAAAGCAATACTGTATTCAAGACACTTTGCAATTGCTTTTGGAGGAGGAAACATATAAGAAGGCTATGCTACTTTTCTGTCCCAGATGTAGGTCAAGAACCAAGGAAACCCCTTAGACAAAAAGCATTTATCGCTATTATCTGAAATCAAAGCCAGCAAACCTGGTGGAATTTATTATTTCCATTCCAAGCACTGCAAATCTTTCTAATTCAGTGGAAACAGAAGCCAAATGATGGTGATGTATTTGGAGTGATATATATTGGTCTCAACATCAAATGTTCTTCCCAGTCCTTGGAGCTGCATTGTCAGAGCGCACCCTACATACAATTGTCCCTGAATCAAAAGCAGGCAGCCAAACAATGTTTGTCTATACCCTGATGAGCATTTCAGTATCTAAAGTAAAAGTAAGAGCATAAAATTATTTCATTGCCTCACATGAACTGGGTACATACTACTGAATTACCAGCATTTTTGTGTTGCCAATATCTCTTCTTTGAATGATATACACATATAAATGACCTTCACAATTCAGAAGATTGATATTTAGGACTTGGAATGTCTCTACAAGTACACCTGGCTTGTGAAGCACCATCTCATTTCATCTTCTTTACAACTTCAGGATATCATGCAATGTTTCTTAATAGCTGTAATAAAGTGGCTCCATGCAAGAAAGTGACAAAAGTGCATTCTGCCAGCAAACAGAAGGCAACTTTTGCCTCTGTTACCTTTGAGGTACTCTGGACACTGAGGAACTGATAATTTTCTTGGCCATGTGCTTTACAGTCTTCTGACAACTTTGGATTTTCATGTCAGACCACGGCAAAAAGTCCATTATTATGGCTTACAACCAGTGTAGGAAGTACTGTAGTAAGAAAATGTATGTGAGGAACAAAGAAAGAGTGCTGCAGTGCAAGTAAAAAATGGTGCACTGAGTTAAACAAGGCAGACTGATTCAGCAGCAGTCAAGAAGGTCCTTTCCTAAATATGTAAGACACAAGATCTGCATTAAGGAGTAGATATTTTCTGTCTTATTTCAGGCTTTGCATAACCTTTACTATGACTGTGATACAGTGTTCTTTTTGTTGCTTTTTTTCCTTGTCTTTTTTTCTTCTGAAAGTAAATGAGTGCAACTGGCATTTAGTTCTAAGGTTGCGCAAATTCTACCCAGTTAACTAGAAGTAAATAGTTTGTCTGGTATTTTTACAGAAGCCTGAACATATGCAAATCCCTTGGGCATTACAAAGACAGGAAAGGTTCTAACTCACTTTTTAGAAAGTTCTGTATATAATGATGGGCACACTCACAGATCTAACTTTGATGTCAAAACTTCTGTAGACAGCATTGCCTTTTCCTCTGCAGGTCTCAAAGACACCCGCTCTGCAAGTTACTTCCTTGATTAGAGAGGGAGCTTTTTAGAAGATTGCTCCATACATGGCCAAAATCTTAGATACAATTTAGGTATGACCACCTGGGCAAGTTGTTAGCTCTGTGAATTCTGTTCAAGGGCCTCTTCAAAATAGACTTCTAACCTGCTCTCTGTATTATTCTTCATTTGCTTAGATAATTTTTAGCTTCTTCCTGCCTACCTTGTCAATTCACTCACAGTTTTATAGAAGAGACTGTCAAACTTGTTCACCTGTCAGTAATTAGATTGTCACTTAGCAACAACAGCAACAACAACAACTCAAATGGGAGAGAAATAGTTCACCACCAGATGAAAAGTGGAGTGGCCGTAGCTATTATCTGTCAATGTTACATTATACGGAGGAAAAACTTGTGTGCAACAGAAGTTTTGACATCAAAGTT
>VYZW01058429.1:3434-21244 GCA_013401315.1 Balaeniceps rex | reverse complement strand
AAAAAAAAAAAAAAAAAAAAAAAAGTCGTTTATTTTATTTAACGGTCAGGCGTCATGGATGGAATCCTCCTTTTGTATTTTTTTTTTTTCTTTTATTATTCTTTTTTGGCCTTGCTAGGGCTTTTTAGATTGGTGGCATTGTACAAATGAACAGCACGTAAGCTACGTCACTGTTTCCGAGAAGTCTACGTCGTGTTTACTTACCTCTGGTCCTGTTAGAGGCCGTCGAGTTCTGTGTTTTTAGTATTTCTCGCTAGGTTTTGAATCTAGATTTATTATTTTTTTTTTTTAATTAACCTTTTAGCCCACTTGACCAGGCTAACCCTCAGTTTGAGCTTGTCCACAAACTGATGCTGCTAAGATTTTTTCACACCTGACCTCAGTAGAGAGGGACGGAGCCAGAGCAGGATGATGCTGGACTCGAAGAAGAGGAAAGAAAAAAAGAAAGAAAAAAGGAAAAAAGAAAGAAAAAAGGAAAAAAGAAAGAAAAAAGGAAAAAAAGAAAAAAAAAAAGACTCGTTCTGGGCATCGCCGGGGTTCTGCTGCTATTGCGAGGAGATAAGCGAAGTCTGAAGTCGTTGCTGCCTTGCGGGGGAGATGAGCAAGCGGCGTGTGAGTGTGCATATGCAAATGAGGAGGGCTACCTGGCGGTTAATGAGTAGGAAGGTGATGGTTAATGAGTAGGAAGGCGATGGTTAATGAGTAGGGGGGTGACTGTCGCTCGCAAGGGCAGTTCCCAAGCAGTGCCGCCGGTCTCCGGGAGCCCTGCCCGAGCCGGGAGCGTGGCTGGCGGTTTCTCTGCCGTGCCCGTGCCGCGCCGCTTGCTCGTGCCCTGAGACCCCCTCTCCGAAGGAGGAGGTGAAGGAGTGGCACCACCTCTCCGAAGAGCCCGAGCGGTGGAAGGAAAGAGGCGGATGCGTGAGCAGAGGAAGCTCTCGGAGGAGTCACTGGACTGGGGAGGGCAGGGGAAGCAGGTTCACGTCGTGGGCTTGACGGCTCCTTGGGAGATATTTTGCCACGGCACGGTCACGCCTAACTCCTGCCGGCCTGCAGCTGGCCATCGAGAGCGTGCCGACGTCTCGTCGGCTCTCCTCTGCCGACGGCAGCTGTGTGCGTCGTGCTCTGCCGGCACGGTGGGTCCCAGGGCCGGCACAGTGGGTCCCAGGGCCGGCACGGTGCATCCCAGGGCCGGCACGGTGCATCCCAGGGCCGGCACGGTGCATCCCAGGGCTGGCACGGTGCATCCCAGGGCTGACACGGTGCATCCCAGGCTGGCACAGTGCATCCCACAGCTGGCACGGTGCGTCCCAGGGCTGGCACGGTGCGTCCCAGGGCTGACACGGTGCATCCCAGCGCGGCACAGTGGGTCCCAGGGCCGGCACACTGGGTCCCCGGGCTGACACAGTGCATCCCAGCGTGGCACAGTGGGTCCCAGGGCCGGCACAGTGGGTCCCAGCGCGGCACAGTGGGTCCCAGGGCCGGCACAGTGGGTCCCAGCGCGGCACAGTGGGTCCCAGGGCCGGCACGGTGCGTCCCAGGGCCACCAGCTGCTGGAAGCACCAGATGCCAGAGAGCGGCGTCGCTGCGGCTGCGAGGATCCCGGCAGACACGACAGATCCCGGCAGACAAGACGTGACGAAGCTGTTGCCTTAACTCCCAGGAAGGTACCTTTGAGGACTCCTCTCTGCTGAAGGGGTAGCCCCATCCCGTGGCTGCCGCCGTGGATCACCGCATCCCGGACATGTCTCGTGGCAAATGCGTGTTGGAGGATGTTGGTGCGATGTGAGTTCGTTCATCTTTTGTCGAATCGTGCTGTAACTTCGGCGTGCGCCGGCTGGGGGCTGCGGCAGAGCAGCTTTGGGAGCCGGCAGCGATAGCAGCCGGTGTGAACCTCGGCTCGGCCTCTCCTGGATGCACGTCGGGGCGCGGGCTGAGGACTCCTCGGCACACGGTGGGCTCTCCCGGCTGCGCCGGCGAGGTCAGCCCCGTGCCGGCGGTGTTTACACCAGGAAGGGTGGGGATCGGCTTTTTTCCCATGTTATCCTGCTGTGGGGCAGAGGTGGAGAGGAACAAATATTTCCGATGCCGCAGCGTGAGTTATGGCTGCCCTTAGGTAACTCATTCTACCTCACAAACAGGAAGCGCTCAGGGCTTTCAAGCCACGGTCGTCGTCGATCGGCTCTTGCGCTTCTGCGAAGATAAGCTGTTAGAAAACAAAACTAGTGATTTGCAAACCCTGGATAAACTCATCCCGCTCTCCCCTCCTCTCGAAGGGACAACCCGTGGCCGGGGAGCGGCGTGGGCTGGATGTCTGCTTGGTGAGCTTGGAATTCCTGGGGGTTGCTCCCCTCCCCGTGCCCCGGCTCCGCTGTGGCCTTGGGCAAGTCACTTCACCTCTTTGCCTCAGTTTCCTCATCTGTAAAATGAGGGCGGTAACACTTGTGGTACCTACCTACCTCCCGGGAGTGCGGTGAAGATTGCTGGCTCGTACCCGTAAAGCGTGCGGGAGATGCCAAGCGTGTTGTGAATATCGATGGTTAGCGTCCTAGGGAAACGGCAGCCTCCGTCCTTTCCCGTTCCGTATCGGTTCCTGGACCTGGCCGGGTCGGTTTACTCCTGTTACAGCCTTCCCCGTCGAAAACAAACTTCCCTTTAGCTCCGTCCCCGTCGCGGTCCTGTGAAACAAGCAATATGAGAAGTGGGGGACGGCGTGGTGCCACCGTGTCTGCAGAGGGGCTGGGGGGAAGCGGCAGGGAGCGTGTTGAGGGGTCGCAGCGCTGCGATGTCCCCTGGGGTTTGCAGAATGCGTCTCCGCATCTCTCCGCATCGGCTGGGAGCGTTGGTGTCGGGAGCGGGAGGAGTTGGCATCCCAGGGATGCAGGAACCCCTGCCCTTCAGCTGCATCCAGCCTTCGATCCCCGCAGTTTGCCTGGAAAGCCGCATTTCACTGCGGCAGCTCCAGCTCCAGCTCTGCTGTGACGGAGGACGAGACCAAAGGCGGCGTCGAGCCGTGTCCCCGCCAGCAGTGCTGAGCCCTGGCGGGACCTAATGACTCTTCCGCGGCAGCTCCTTCGTCCCGAGCTTGGGTCATCCTCAGTCACCCCGTGGACCTGCAGCACCCGAGTCCGATCCCGCCGCACGGAGGTGGGGTGGGAGGAAGGGACCTTGCTGAGGAGGAACAAGAGGACGGGGCTGAGGCTGGTGGGAGTTCGTGTCCTTTCCCTAATCCCTGTGATATTGGCTGGGTTTGGGGCCGGCTGGCATCGCCCTGGGGGTTGTTAAACTGGATTTGTCCCAATTTTGGTGCCTGGAGCCTGTTTTCAGAGGAGGAGAGGCACCGAAACGATCGCCGACCCTGGGGCTGTCCAGGCTGTGCCGCGTCTGCCGCTGGAGCTCTGGTTTCCAAACTCCAGTCTCACGGTGCCGGTCGCTTGCCAGGCCGCGGTCTGTGATCTCTAGGTGGTCTGCGGAGCCATGTTTAGCCTGGTGGTGTTAAGTTTTTAAAAAAAAAGATGATTTGGAGAATGCGTGGCGCTTTAGGAACGCGTGGGAGTCGGCAGCGGTTCGCTGGAGGCTCCTCGGAGGAGCTCTTTGAGCTACGGGGGTTTCGTCGTCGTGCTGGTGGTGGCAAAATGGGCTGGTGGACAGGAACGGATGGGACCTGCTCCGCTCTGGAGATTGCTATGAAGGATGTGAGGGAGGCAGACGAGGCTTGGGAGAGCCTCGAGACCCTCCTCAAATATCGCAGAAGACACGATGAGCTTTTGGATGGGTTTGGGGTGCTGCCGCGCGGTAGCGTCTGCAGCCCCGTGTCTAGCTAAGCTGTGAAGCAAAAGCCTTTTGTGCACATAAACCAAAAAAGAGAAGCTTTTACACTGAAACACTAACGGGCAAAGCCAGCCCACCCTTCTGAGCACAGGGATGGGAAAGCAAAAGCCCACCTCGTTTTCTGCTGGTCGGTTTTGGGTGCAGGGATGGGGGGGAGCGACCGGGTCCCTGGCGTTTCTGTGTCTTGGATTCTTTTCTGTGTTATAAGAAGTTATTCCCACGGGAAACATCCTGAGATCAGCAGCGAGTCCCGGCCGCGGAGGGGACGCGGGGACGGATCTGGACCCGCAGCGCTCCCACGCTGGGCCGGCCTCGCGCTGCGGCTCCTCCTCGGAGCGATCGTCCCAAGAGGGGACAGGGACCTGCGCTCTCCCTGCCCTGGCAGGGTCCTGGGCCTCTCCGAGCCTGCGGCCGGCGTCAGAGCTCTGTTGTCCCCGTCCCCTCGGCGGCATGGCTGTCCCCGCGTCTGGCCGGCCTGGCTGGGAGCTCCAGCGTTCCTCCAGAAATCCGTGCGGGTGGAGCAACGGGGCTCATCCCGAGTCCCCCGTGGGCTGCGTCGCCCCGAGGGGCCGTAGCTCCAGGTCGCGGTGGAGGCACCCGGTGATGGCAGCCGCTCCCGGCCAGCGGCGCGGGGCTGTGTGTGTGCGCGTGCCGGGGGTGCAGCCATGCACGGCTCCACGTCGCAGGCCAAGTGCCGTTCGCAGCGGCGGGGGAGCCAGGGTGGGAACCCCGCGCCTGGGTCCGTCCCTTGCTCCACCGCTGACTCGCGGTGCGGCCTTCGACAAACGTGCTCGCCTCCTGGCCTCGCTTCCCCCACCCCGTGAACGTGGGGGCAACGCTTACCTACCTCACCTGGGGGGGGCCGTGAGGTTTAACTCGTGTTTGCGAAGCGCTTTGGGATCCTCGGGGTGCGAGAGGGGGGTGCAGAGGGGAAACGCTTCGCCGTGAGCCGCGCCGGCGGCGTTCGCAGGGAGCGGCCGGGTCGCGGGTGCTGGGGGGGGGGAAACCCGGAGACAAAATCCCCCTCCGAAAGGCAGCGCTTCGAGACTGGTTTTACTCCGACTTCTAAACCGCAAAGTTGTTTATCCTCCCCTTTCTCAAAGGATCCAGGTCTCTTACAGAATAACGAAGCAGAAGAAGAAGAGTTGAATTGCTGTCTAACCTTTTCGTTAAGTTAATCGTAGGTACTGACCTCCTGATATTTAAGTGTTTACTATCTATTTGCTGTAAAGTTTTGTATATTTTGTAAACTTTGCCCCCCGAATAGTAGATGTCTAAAATCGTTGTACATCGGGTTCTTTTATACTCCATTGTTCAGCACAAAGTGTGGTTTTTATTTAGAATAATAAAATGGAAAACGTTGACCTCTCGTACCTTGTTTTTTTAGCAAACCCGTTTCTTTAAATGCGCAGATTGGGGTTTCTGTCTCTTCAGCGGTGCCTGGGAAAGCACCGGAGCCCTTCCCGGTATCCTGCTCCGGTGCTGTGCTCTGCAGGATTTGTGGCGCGGATCCAGGCAGCCGGGGCCTCTTCCTCGCCGTCTCCTCTGGCACCCGGAGCAGCTCGAGGTGAACCGACTCTGGCATTTCTGCAGACCGTTTCCGCAGCAGGTTGGGAGCGGAGCCCTCGTTAGAAACCATTTAGGAAATCCTCGGGGTTTGTGTTCCTCGATAAGCGCTTTCTGTGCTGCTCTGTTTCGCTGAGACCTGGACCTTCGCAGGCTCAGAGCTGTTGGCTGGCAAACCAAACCAGCGAGAGCCGCTGGAGCTTTTCTCCGGCAGCGAGGCGTCCTTCTCGGTTCGGGGTTGGGGCGACCTGCCTGCTCGGCACTGCCGTCGGCCGCGGCTGCCGGGCTCGGTTGCCGCTGGAGCTGCTCCAGCAGAGCTTACCTGGTGGGATGGGACCGGTTCCCCATCGTCATCAATGTGGTGACCAGCAGTGGGCACTGGAAAGTCAAGCTGGGAGGGTGGTGCAGGGGGATATAGCCAGTAATTGATACGCCTGAGGGACGGGATGTCACCCAAAGGGACGGGATGTCACCCAAAGGGATGGGATGTCACCCAAAGGGATGGGATGTCACCCAAAGGGACGGGATGTCACCCAAAGGGACCTGGACAGGCTGGAGAGGTGGGCCTGTGCGAACCTCATGAGGTTCAACAAGGCCAAGTGCAGGGTCCTGCACCTGGGTGGGGGCAACCCCCGATATCAACACAGGCTGGGGGTGAGGGGATTGAGAGCAGCCCTGCGGAGAAGGACTTGGGGGTGATGGGGGATGAAAAGCTGGACATGAAGTGACAACGTGCGCTGGCAGCCCAGAAGGCCAACCCTATCCTGGGCTGCATCCCCAGCAGCGTGGCCATGGTCGAGGGAGGTGATTCTGCCCCTCTGCTCTGCTCTGGTGAGACCCCACCTGGAGCCCTGCGTCCAGCTCTGGAGCCCTCAGCACAAGGAGGACATGGAGCTGTTGGAGCGGGTCCAGAGGAGGCCCCAAAAATGCTCCGAGGGCTGGAGCCCCTCTGCTCCGAGGCCAGGCTGAGAGAGTTGGGGCTGTTCAGCCTGGAGAAGAGAAGGCTGCAGGGAGACCTTAGTGCGGCCTTGCAGTGCTTCAAGATGGGGACAGGCTTTTTAGCAAGGCCTGTGGTGACAGGACAAGGGGTGATGGGTTTAAACTAAAGGAGGGGGGATTTAGGCTGGATAGAAGGAAGAAATGTTTTACAGTGAGGGTGGTGAAGCACTGGAAGGGGTTGCCCAGAGAGGTGGTGGAGGCCCCATCCCTGGAAACATCCCAGGTGAGGTTGGACGGGGCTGTGAGCAACCTGCTCTGGTTCAAGATGTCCCTGCTCCCTGCAGGGGGTTGGGGTAGGTGACCTCTAAAGGTCCCTTCCCACCCAAAGCATTCCATGATAACTGCTAGAGGAGCCTGTGGCTGGGCCAGTTGACCCTAAGGGGTGGTGAAGGCCTTAAAGGGCGACTGAGGAACCCACCTGAAGGACTTGCTGGCTTTCAAGCCCCGAGCACTGCGTGGGGCTGTGTGAGGGTTTATTTGAGGCCGCTCTGGCCCTGAGGTCTACGAACAAAGTTGCAGATGCATTAGGAGAGTTAAAAACCCGCAAGTTTAATAGGTCAAATACCAAGTTTTACACGTTTAAGTAACTCGAAATGGAATACGTTGCCGTCCTGGTTATGGCACACCTCAGGTGTCTTGTTATTCTGTGCTTATCTTCCATGTCTTCGTTGAAAATGGCAGAGTATTGGCAAAAGGAAGCCTTAGGGAAGATTCAGGATCAGAGCTGCGGCTTGCGTCAGCGCGAAGCTGCGTTCGCCGGCCGGTTTTGGGCCTGCTGAGTTTCGCTGCGCGCGTTGTGCCCGGGAGGACCACGGGGACAAAGGCGGCGAGGTCCTGTGTCGGCGTCGATCCCGAAGGACGGCCTCTGCCCCGGAGGGCTTCCAGTCTAAGTGGCTCTACGCTCTCAAGTTGTGAAACGGTGCGTTAAGTAACGTAATTAAGAGGAATGGCCGGGAGTTGCTTCCCTCAAGATGCTGCCGTTGTGTCTGAGGGCTCCGGCCTCTTCCCCAGCTACAAAATATTTCTGGGTAAGAGACGGATTTGGTTTTTTCTATGAACACGAGTATCCCCGGTAGTAAGAAGGAACGTCTCTGCGCACAAGGAGCCCTGAAGTATTTAGCGATTTACCCTGTTACGCCGCAAATAGCGGAGCCATTCCCAGCCCAGTCCCGTGATAACCAGGCGCCCGTGTTAACCCCTGGTCGTGGGCTTCTCCCGCAGCCTGGGACATCCTGCTCCCCCCCCTCACCGCGCTGCGCTGCGAGCATCCTGTCCCCAAATTTGCTTACGCTTTGCTTTTTTTAAAAAAATGCGTTTCTCGAGCAGCTCAAGGCCTTCGGTAGATTTATGAACTCCCTTCCAGTGACTGTCGCTCTTTCACCTTCCCCTGCCGAGGGCTTGACCCGCAGCACATGATTTAGCAGAATCCGGACAACAATGAACTTTCTCCGGATGCTCCAGTTTCTTACGCGGCCAAAACCCAGCCCGCGCTCCAGCTCCGAGAGCTTCTGCACGCGTCCGCCTTCCCACGGGGCGCGCTTCGGTGTGACTTTGATGGAAAGGCAGCGCGCGTGAAGGGCTGCCGGAGTCTTGCCAGCGTTTCGAAATGCGCCCGGTGGCCTTAGAAACCTGCCGGGAGATGCTCTAAAGGAGGCTGGGTTTAATGGCATGGGTCTCCCGCTGCAAAACGCAAACCGGGAACCCCACCGGTCACGTTTGGAAGCAGCCATGCCCAGTCAAAACCAGTTTTAACCATTTCTAGTTTACTGCTGGGTTTGCAAAATTGCGCTCAACGCGTTGTTGATCTCGAATCGTTCCTCCCCTCGTTGAAGCTCGGGTCTGTGTCAAGCTCAGGTCTGTGTCGTGCTCAGCCCCTCGGGGTCGCGTCACCTTCATTTCTGTAAAAATCAGGCTTTTCTGTAAAAGCGGGCACGGGGAGGAGAGGTTTGCGTTTCGAAGGAATGAATTTCCTCTCTCCGGCTTGGGATGGCATCACGGCGGAGGGGTTCACCGGACGCCCCCGCAGCGCGGCGTGCCCGGAGCACGTGCGTAAGCGAAAGTCGGGGGGCTGCAGAAAAACTTGCGGTGAAGGGAAAGGATCGCGTGCCCCCTGGCCCCGCGTCTTGGGGTGGGTACGGGCGTCAGGTCCCAGGGGCCGGATTTGTGTTCAGACTAACGAGCAGGCGGAGTAATGCACTTTATTACTGCGAATGTTTCTTTTGGAAAACAGGAAATACCTCTTTCTCCTTTCTTTAGCTAAATAGATCCGACACAGCAGCACATCAGAGGCAAGACGTCTGGAGCTCCCCGCACCATCGCGTTTCACGTTTGGCACCCTGCCCTGCCTTCAGAGCACAAGGAGGTGGCCGGCCAAGAAGTGTCGTATAAAAGCAAAGTGTCCGCTTATCACCGGGAAAAACGATCGTAGTGACCTCAGGGAGCTGCTTCCCCCCAACACCCCCTCGCCGGTGATGAGTGGGAGAGTCCGGTCCCCCTTAATTGGGAGGGTTGTTGTCCTTGGTGATGACTATGGAGTGCTGCGTGGTGGAGGAGGAATTGTCTGCGCCCTTCTGGCTGCCGTGGTCCTTGGGGATGTACTTCACCACGGCGGAGATGAGCTTGCTGCGGAAGTTTTTGCTTAAGAAGTTGTAGAGGATGGGGTTAACGACGCAGTGGAGCAGGGTGAAGCAGTCTATGACGTCGTAGAAGAAGTAGAGGAAGTGGGCGAAGGTGCAGTGGAGGATGATGTGGTTGCCGTCGAGGGTGAGCAGCGTCAGCATGACGTGGAAGGGCAGCCAGCTGATGAGGAACACGACGATGTAGGCGTAGATGAGGAGACAGTGCTTCCTGCTCTCCGGCTTGGTGCGCTTGATGAACCTGGCCGTCAGGATGTTGAAGACGGTGATGATGGGGAAGGGGATGAGGAACCCGATGGCGGTGGTGGTCAAGCTGACCGCCAGCGCCCACTCGTCATAGGTCTCGAAGGGGGCCATGAAGATGCAGATGGGCTCTCCGGTATTGACCAGCTGCATGTGAGCGACCTCCAGGAACGGGATCGCCGCTGCCAAGACCCAACTGCAGGCGCAGATGATGCGGCGGGCGCGGTGCTGGTGCTTACGCCAGAAGAGGGAGGAGCTGGTCAGGGACACGTAGCGATCCACGCTCAGGCAGGTGAGGAAGAAGATGCTGGCGTACATGTTGGCAAAGTAGAAGTAGTGCGTGAAGCGGCAGAGGAAGCTGCCCCAGAGCCAGGTGTAATCCAGCATCACCTCCAGCATCCAGATGGGCAGCGAGAGCAGCACCCCGAGGTCAGCCACGGCCATGTTGATGATGTAGAGGTTGACCAAGCTCTTGTTGCCCCGTGTCTGCCAGTTGACCCAGATGACGAGGAGGTTCTCCACCAAACCCACCACAAAGATGACCAGGTAAAGGATGAAGAGGATCACCCGCTTGACATTCTCATCCAGGCTGAACTCACAGACGGTGTAGGTGTAGTTCAGGAGGTGGAACAGCTCGGACCAGTTGTGGTAGTCCCCGTACTCATTCAGGAGGGTGTGCGTCTCGGTGGGGGCAGTGGTCACCTCAGCCATCCTGGTAGCTGCAAGGAAAGGGAAAGAGCTGAGTTGTGGCTCAGCGACCGCACTGAGCCGGACAGCTTGAAAATACAGACAAACAGCCAACGTCTCCCGGCAGAGCTCAGTCCTCACGGGAGGCTCTGGAAATACCCATCTGTATTTTTTTTTTTTTTAAAATCCAGTTTTTATTCCTACGGTGAATTCCTACATCAGCCTCAGAAGCTGCTGTAGCCACATAGGACGACAACCTCACGTCTCGGGCAAAATGCAAGCCGCAAACACCGCAAAAAAGCCGCCTGTTCGCCCACAAGCGCTCCAAGGTGGTGGCTGTCCCCTGTCCCACAGCCTGGTCAGCCGGGGACCGGGGACAAGCAGCGCTGGGGACTGGTAGAGGGGAGCACCCACAAGCCCCGAGGCTCAGCAGCGTCGGTCACTGCAGAAACGCAGCTGACGACCCGGGAGCGCAGCGAGCTTCGGGCAGGAGCCCCCCGTGCCGAGGCTCGTGCTGTCCCCCAGATGCCACCGGAGCTGAGGTCCTGCCACCACGGAGCCCGTGGGAATCCCGACCCCGCAACCGCCTGCGAGGCGTCCGGGGCGCGGGCAGGCACCGGACCATTAAAACGCGCCAGCGACCGCGTCTGCTCGACTCCGCGCCAGCGGGAAAGCCCCCATCCCCCACCCGAGCCCTTGGTGTGCGGTCGCCTTATAAACCTGGCCGGCCGCCCTCGCTCTGCTCGTCTCGCCGCCGCGTTGCTGGGAGCCGTCAGGACTTCCAAGTAGGTGACAAAATTATAAACTTAAGGGAAATGCAGTTGACCTTAACATCCTTTTATTGCCCCAAGTGTGAAAGCTGCGATGCCGGCACAGCTGCATCCGCACGGCGAAGACGCCGCAGACCCCGTTCAACCTCGTGGCGCTGGGAGGGCTCGCAAGACCAGGCGTTCCCCCGGGAAAGCCGGAGGAGTGTGCGGTGCCGCTGGGGTATTTCCACGGCACTCAGAGCCCGGTGATCCGGGGAGCGCCGCGGCCAGGCGTCCCCCGGCAAGGGCATCAGCCCTGTGGCAAGTGGCTGTCACCCGCCTGCTCCCGAAACCGTGGAGGAGAGGAGAATGAGCCCGCAGGGCTGGAGCCCCCGTCCCCGAGGCTCCTCAACCTCCCGCCCTCGCCAAGCTGCAGGTCCCGGGAGAGGCCGGTGGGAGAGGGGACAGACGGACGCAGGCGGGGAGGGAGAGGCGTTGGCTCACCAGCAGCAGAGCCGAAGGCTGCGCGGAGGGGCCGCTCGGGGAGCGTGGCGATCCTCTCGGCTCGGCAGCTCACGCGCCTCTGGGAGAGCAGAGCCGCAGCGGCGCGGAGCTCGGGGTGGGCTTGTTGGCTGCTTCCCGGCAGGAAATGACCGTCGTGGTCCGACATCCTGAGACAGCCCAGCGCGGGTGACATTTGACTCGATTTCCAGCCCCGCGGTTCGGCCGCCGTTTGATTTTGCCGCGGGGCTGAGGACGGGCGCGGGGAGGCCCCGGGCAGGTGTCGGTGTTGGAGCTGTGGGTGCCCGGGGATGGAGCGGGGGCTCCTCGGGGCTCCCCTGGGCAGGTCCCCGCCGCTGTCGCTCCCGCAGGACCTGGCTGCTGAGGCTCCGCTGGTCTCGGGGGTCGGATCCTGCCTGGGTCCCGCTGCGACTGTGGGCAGGAGGGGAAAACGCAGCCTCTGGGGTGGACCCAGCTGAGCCAGGTCCCCCCGTGGCTCTGGGAGCTGCAAGGGGTTCGGGTGGGTTAAGGCGAACATGCCGTTGACTGCCCCTGATGCTCACGCGATGCTGGGGCAAGCTCAGGGTTTTCTTTTGGGGGGAAAAAGGGCCAAAAGCTGAACGTCTCGGCCAGGTCAGCGCTGCCCGGCGCTCCGAGCTGTCACGGGAGCTGACGGCAGATGGCTATTGCCACAGAAACGTCTCCGGCCGGGCAGCAATTAATCACGGAGCTGTGATTGCCTGGCAGTTTTGCAGGGGAAGGGAGGGGGCTTGAGCCTTGCCCTGGCACTGGGGAGGGGGCTGATAGGCAGAAAATTTTGCATCAAGCTGCAAGTCCTGCGAAACAATTGCAGGAAATCTCCTTTTCAAGTGTAGACAAGACTTTGTGATCAACAATCGGCTCGGAAGGAAGGCACGGCCGGAGCGGGGAAGCACGAGGGCACTGATAAGTCGGGTCTCACAACAACAAGCCCGGTGCCGGTGACCCCGTGCGCAGGTATCCAGCCCCAGCGGGACCGAGGCCCCGGGGTTGCAAACAGGAACTCGGCGGCTTTGTGCTCGCCCCGAGCGCGATGGGGCGCGTTTCGGCTCCGCGGGGGGTCGCGAAGGCCTGCCCGATGGCTGCGGGGGCTTTGGGAGGCAGGGGTGCCATTCTGCTTCCATTTAACAGGTCCGGAAATTTCCACACCGAACTCTCGGCTCGAGAACGGCCTGGGTGCTGCAAATCTTTGCCATCGGGGTTTGCGCGGGGGCTGCCGATGCCGGCGGGGACTGCGAGGTGCAGGAGCTGGTTGCATTTCCGAGCCGGATGAGCCGTGGGGAGCAGGGCAGGCGGCTCAGCCCCTTCTCCCCATCCCTGTGGCAATGCTCGGCGTGCCCCAAGGCTCTCAGCACCCAAATGTGTGCCAGGAGCCCCCAGCCTGCCTAAGGGTCCAGTTCCCCACTTTGTCTGGAGAAGAGGAGGCTGAGGGGAGACCTCATCGCCCTCTACAACTGCCTGAGAGGAGGGTGCAGGGAGGTGGGGGTCGGTCTCTTCTCCCAAGGAACAAGCGATGGGACGAGAGGCAATGGCCTCAAGTTGTGCCAGGGGAGGTTTAGATTGGATATCGGGAAAAACTTCTTCCCGGAGAGGGTTGTCAAGCCCTGGACCAGGCTGCCCAGGGACGTGGTGGAGTCCCCATCCCTGGGGGGATTTAAAAGCCGGGCAGACGAGGCGCTGAGGGCCATGGTTTAGTGGTGGCCAGGGACAGTTGGACTCGATGACCTTAAAGGGCTTTTCCAACCAGATGATTCCATGATTCTATCAGTGGGAAAAGGCCGTTTCCTCTCTGGAAAGCGGCCACTTCGATCCGAGCGGGTCCTTTGGAACGCGGCGGATCAGAGGTCGGATGGATGGCACGCAGGAAGGCGAAGAGGAGCGGCTGATAATGGCACCCCACGGGCCTGGCCGGTTCCTCCTCCACCTGCCAGCGCTTCGCTCCGGGGTGAAATATGGGTGCCGGGTCCCTCGGGGCTGCCGCCAGCTTTCCTGGCTGGGGAAAGAGCTCGGCGAGCTGGAACGCAGCTTGCACAAGGGCCCTGCGTGCTGCCTCCCGTCCTGCTGTAGCTCCTCGGCCCCCTGCGCTCCGTCACAGCCCGGGGGTGTCTTGGCCTCTGGGGTGTCTTGGTCTTGGGGGTGTCTCAGCCTCAGGGGTGTCTCGGTCTCGTCGGTGTCTTGGTCTCGGGGGTCTCTCGGTCTCGGCAGTGTCTCGGTCTCGGGGGTGTCTCGGTCTTGGCAGTGTCTCGGTCTCGGAGGTGTCTCGGTCTTGTTGGTGTCTTGGTCTTGGGGGTCTCTTGGTCTCGGAGGTGTCTCGGTCTCGGAGGTGTCTCGGTCTTGGGGGTCTCTTGGTCTCGGCGGTGTCTCGGTCTCGGAGGTGTCTCGGTCTTGGGGGTCTCTTGGTCTCGGAGGTGTCTCGGTCTCGGAGGTGTCTCGGTCTTGGGGGTCTCTTGGTCTCGGCAGTGTGCCGGTCTCGGAGGTGGCTCGGTCTTGGGGGTCTCTTGGTCTCGGAGGTGTCTCGGTCTCGGAGGTATCTCGGTCTTGGGGGTCTCTTGGTCTCGGCAGTGTCTCGGTCTCGGAGGTGTCTCGGTCTTGGGNGCTCTGAGGTGTCTCGGTCTCGGAGGGATCTCGGTCTTGGGGGTCTCTTGGTCTCGGCGGTGTCTCGGTCTCGGAGGTGTCTCGGTCTTGGGGGTCTCTTGGTCTCGGAGGTGTCTCAGTCTCGGAGGTGTCTCGGTCTCGCGTGTTCGCAGTCCCTGCACGTGTGGGAGCAGCGTGGCACCAGTGGGAGCACGGCTGCTGCTGTCGCTGCTCTTATCCTGCAGGCAAGCGAACAACCTCAAGGACATAACCCCCAGCTAGTCAGCACTAATCAGCTCTTAATTAGAGGTATGAACAATGCACGCATGAGTCACCGCCTGCGTGCCCGGCTCCCTGCGCTGGCAGTGGCACGGCTGGTTAACCATGGCACCTTTTCCAGCCCATCCCTCCGGCAGCAGAGCTGAGCGCCGAGCCTGCCCCGGCCAAGCCGAGAGCTCATCCCCACCGGCTGCAGCTTTCTCTGTGCCGGATCTGGCCACGCACTGCCGGAGGATACTGCGGACAATGGGCCGGGCAAGCGCCGGCGTTGTGCCGGGAAGGGAGCACCGGGCTGCTGGGGCTGAGCCCGAGGTCGCCCATGGAGGAGCTGGGGGCTGCGCCAGCGCTGAAGGGCCCTTGAGCACCGAGGGAGGACGGAGCCGTTTCCAGCCGGCGCGTGGGCTTACCTGTGCGGCAGCGAGGGAGAAGATGGGGAGCCAAGGAGCAAAGCCCCTGCAGCCTGAGCTGGACAAATGTAGGGAAGAGCCGCGATGCGGCAGAGTAGGGGCTCCCGGTAGCTCCCGGCAGAGCTGGAGTGAAGCACAGCGGGCTTTGGGGACCTTTGCGAAGAGCGATTGCTCTCACCTCTCCTCGGAGAGGGAGCTGTGCGCCCGCGGCGCCCGAAGGCTGGTGCTGCAGAGAGCAGCAGGCTTGAAGGGAAAACCATCTTTAACCAGGTCCCGGGGCAGCGGCGTCCCTCCGGCACCAGGCAGTGATGGGGGGACAGAGCACTGCCGGTACCTGCGATAGCCCCGCGGCCACGATCGGCCGTGCTGGTAGGTGCGGATTGGCCCCTGCCTCTGACCGTGAGGATGAGCTGGATCCCCGGAGCGGCCACCGGCCCCTCGAAGGGCTGCGGGGGCAGAGACGATCCTGCACCGCAGCTCGGACATCACCGGGCAAGCCGCTGCTCTGGGCATGGGCTGCAGCTGGGGTCCTGCCACGGGCTGGCAGGGACCCCACAAGCTGGCAGGGACTCCACAGGCTGGCAGGGACCCCACCAGCGTCACGGCCACCGTGGCAGAGCCCGTCACCCAGCACCATGGCCAGGCGGCGCTCAGACACCTCCGAGGCTGGGGTTCACTGCGGGCAGCCCCTCGCTTTGCACCAGCTTTATCGAGCACGTTCACAGGGGCCTGAGGCCAGTGGGCGCCCGTGGGTGCTGTGTCCGCATCCCCGGTGCCTGCACCTGCCAACGCGCGCCCGGCTGCCGGCCAAGTCCCGGCACAGGGGAGCACCGGGGGCTGCCGGTGGCTGCCACCGCTGTGCGTGTGGGTGTCGGAGACGGCCTTCACGCCATGCTTTGGAAGTGCGGTACCCCCCGCCGAAGGAGGCGAGCCAGCCCATCGCACCGCGGTGACCACCCGGCCCCCGCAGCCCCAGCCGAGGATGAAACCAAGCAGGAGTTGCCTTTATTCAGAAGCAAACGGGGCCGCTAGCGGAGGACAGCGTGTTGTGAGACGCACACGGAGTTAGAAATTCGGGAGCCCATTGGCACGGCCTCGGCTGCGGGCGATGCTGGATCCCACCCTGCGCCGCCGGGCCCTGGCTGCCTACGCCGCGTCCCTGCCTTAGGCTTTCTGGGCAGGTTCGGGGTAGGACCAGGCGAATATGGCATCCGTGAGGGCTGACGGCAGGTAGCTGAGGGGGATGAAGAGCAGTTTGGCATCCCAGCCAGCGGAGTAGCGAGTGCGTGGGAAGCGGCTGATCAGGGCGTGCTCCATGCAGTCTGTGACCAGCGTCAGGTTGGGGCTGCATTTCTTCATCATCTGCTTGAGTGCTACCAAAACTGCGGAGGCAGAAAGCACCGGTCAGGCTGCTGGGCTTAGATCCTCGAGCCGAGCGGAGCCGAACGGCTCAGGGGGATGACAGGGCGGTGGGACACCCTGTGGCCCCAGGGATGTGCCTTGTGTCAGGAGACAAACAGCATCGCTTAACCTTTAGGTGAGGTACTTACACTCCTTCAAGTAATTCTCCCCATAACTCGCTTTGGTTTCCTCTGGGACCTTCTCCCAGACGGAAAGAAAATTCTTCTCCAGGGTCTCAGCGTTGGTGATCACCGTCCTGAAGTAGCCCGGCTCGATCACGCTGACCTTCACCCCGAAGCTGCGCATCTCAAGCCTAGAAAGGATTGAGCCCCGTGGGATGCAGGAGCAGCACCCGAGCGTTTCCGCAGCCCACCGGCGCGGGCACCGGCTCTCGCGCGAGATGCACGGCAGCCTTGTGCCGGCGGTACGGTGGCGAGCCCGACCACCCCAGCGGACCCCGCGCCAGCCCCAGCACGTGCCCAAGGTGGCGTGCGAGCAAACGTCTGCTGAGTCTGGATGAGACGGGGCCAAAGCAAACCTCGGGACCACGGGGCCATTGACCTCAGGATCCGGTATGGGGTCAAGGTCCAAAGGGGGAGGATCAGCGCCAGGGCAGGCAGTGCCAGCCGGCGTGGCTGGGAAGTCATCGGGCAGGGGAATGAAATCAAAGCCCTGCCAAGTCCTTTGCCTTCCCCGGGGCTGCCTCTGCGCAAGCTTGGCTGAAAGCGGAGCAGAGGCTGCCAGCGGCAGGCAAGGGTCGACCCGGGCGGGAGATCGATCCCGTGGGACCCAGGTCCCGTAGCTGTGGCACAAGGTGTCCCGAGGTCTGGTCCACATGTTAAACGTCCCCACAGCCCCTCCTCTCGCGCTTCAGCAGCGGCTAAAACGAACTCTGCCTGCGCTCGCTCGCGGTTGCACGAGGATGGGGTTTGAGAGATGGAGGCTCCGCTGGCTGAAACCCGGAAAAGCAAACTGGGAAACCAGGGGCGGTGTCTGCCACGCCGGACTTACCGGAGACTGTCGGAGAAGGCCTCCACGCCAAACTTGGAGATGCAGTACCCCCCGCCGAAAGAGGAGACGCGGCCCATCACGCTGGCCACGTTGACCACCCGGCCCCGCGCCCGCCGCACCAGGGGCAGGAGGCTCAGCGTCACCTCGATGAGGCCGACCAGGTTGACGTCCAGCACCTTGACGAAGTCCTCCTTGGTCAGCCACTCGTTAGGGGCGGTGGGGAGGGCGGTCCCCGCGTTGTTCACCAGCCCCCAGAGACCTGGGGAAGTGGGATGGGGTGAGCCAGGGCTGCTCCCCTGCCCACAGCCCTGCCGTGGCACCGGCTGCGCCGGCACGGCTTGGCAGAGCGGCGAGATGGCCGGCGGAGGCGACGATGGGGACGACGATGGCGGCAGCTGCCCCATCTTACCTTGGTCGCCAACACGCTCCCGGACCCAGGCGGTGACGGCAGCGACGCTCTGGCTGGAGGTGACGTCCAGAAGGACGGTCTGCAGCCGTGGCGAGGCGACCGCCCGCAGCTGCGCGGCCCCCTTTTCGGTCAGGCAGGCGGCGAGCACCCGCAGCCCTCGCACGTCCAGCTGCCGCGCCAGCAGGTTCCCGAAGCCGCTGTCGCAGCCCGTGATCAGCACGTACTTCTCCGACAGCCTCGGTACCGTCTGCCGTTCCCGGTGCCAGCGCCGCAGCAGGTACAGCCCCGCCAGCACCGCCGCCAGGTACAGCCACATCCTCGGGTACCGGGACCGTGAACGGGACGAGGACCGGGAGCGGGACGGGGACCTCGGCCCTTCCCGCGGCGCCGGTGTCGGTTATTAATTAGCGCGGGGTCGGGAGTGGCTCCGGAGCAACGATCGCCCAGAGGCCGCGGGGCCGCCCAGCACCTACCGGACTGC
>VYZW01058428.1:10263-22097 GCA_013401315.1 Balaeniceps rex | reverse complement strand
ATATTCAGTATCTGACAGTATGGCTTGTGAAGAAGCACATTGTATGCGGTGCCTGTTTGAGTGTCTTATTCACAATGCATGTTGCTGCAGAGGGGAGCAAACACTGTCTTCTGAAGTAATAATAGTGCCTTTTCAAGAAGGACACAAAAATTGAACTGCAAATGCTAAAGTCAGCTACAGGCAAGAAAAGGAAAGTGTTTGTATGCCTATTCAGGCATACAAGAGATGCACCGTACTTCTATAAAGCAGCATATCATCTCTAGTTTATCACAGGCTATTTCTTAGGAAGCAGGGCGGGGGGAGGAGGCTCCTTGTATGTGTCCCAGCAAGTCTAAGGCAGTTGCTACTGTATCTGATACCTGCCTCCACATCTGACAGCTAGAAGAGTGTGGGCAACCCCACTGGAGAAAGAGATCTCAAAGAACCCAGCTTCTGATGTAGCACAAAGAATCATCATTGAATTCTGCTAAGGAGCTTAGTAAAAGGAGCACATTCTAAATAGGTAGGAATCTAAACTGAACTCAACTGATACATGTGCTATAGCCTGACACTTGGATTTCCATCCCCCCCAGTAAAAGTGTCAAATATTTAACAACAGTATATGAATTCTACTAACCTCTAGTCCAGAATGAAGTTTTTGTATTAATTCCTGAATATTTGAAGTTGTAGATTCATCACTTGAATGACAGTATGAAGAACACCTCACTGAAGTAATACTGCTCACGGGTGGCTGCATTTGGATTCTTTTTGATGCGTGCTCCATTTCTTGTTGCCTGTAAGCATTATTTGCCGCAATGCTTTCACCAAGCCTGTATAAACATAAAGGCCATTAATGAAACAACCTGCTACAAATATCATTGCAAGGATTGAAGATGAGAACAATTTCATAATATAATTAACTTCTCTTTTGTTGAAAACAGACTACTGGGAACAGTCACATTTGCATTATCACACAACATTAAGATGTAGCACCAGGCATGTGCCCAAATTGTCCAGAGATATGGAAAATAGAAAAAAATGAAAGCCTGCCATGGCTAGCCTTTAGAAACAAATGCAGTATCTCACCAGAAAGGGCATGGTGTTCAGCTCTTCTTGAGCAGAACAGATCAGATCATCTGTCTCTTATGAGCTTGAGAAACAGGTTATTTCACATGTCATTATTCAACTTAACTAGGCCACTGTTTGTAAGTAGGAAGATTGAGAAGTTATTTAGTAAGGATTTCATTAGGCATAAAAATAAGAAGATTGACTCATGAAAAGGCAGAGTGCTACCAATAAACCTTAGTTTTTCCTTGTCTGCGATGCTATTTTACAATACTATATTGAGTACAGAACATTTCATTTTGTAAGTTTTAACCAAAATTTAAGTATGCAGATAAAAGTGCAATCAGTTAAAATTTGTACAAGGAAGAGAACACAAAAGCTTAGACATAAGTAATTACAGTAGCTATATTTCAGTGTCTGTATGTAACTTGTGGTTAGTATTTAAGGCAGCTACTAATGACATGTTCCAAATCAGAGAGAATAAGAAGTCAAAAGAGACCATTTTTGAGGCACCAGTCAAAAAAAAAAACCCAAACCCACAAAACAACCTTTTCCTCTCCATAAATTCCTTAATTACTAAGTTATCCCAACCACTTCACTGAAGTGCTGTCTCAATTGCTTCCTAAGTGAACAGAGCCTATTTTTAACTTGCATTTATAGACATATTATTTGGCTATTCCATTGCACAACTCCAGACACATTGGTTTGTACAGATCCTTCATTCTTCCAGCCAGAGTATTTGTTACTGGCCATTACAAAAATATTTCCTATATCCACAAAATCATGTGATCACAGAATACTTGAGGTTGAAAGGGACCTCTAAAGATCATCCAGTTCAACTCTCCTGCTCTAAGCAGGTTGCCCAGGACTATGTCCAGTAGTTTTGACTATCTCAAAGGATGAAGACTCCACAACTTCTCTGGGCAGCCTTTTCCAGCATTTGACTCCCCTTACAGGAAAAGGTTTTTTTTCTCCTATTTAAAGAAATTAAAAAGGTTTCTTACATTTCAAGCTTGTGCCTACCTCTTGTCCTGTCAACAGATACCACTGAGAAGACTCTGGCTCCAATCTTCTTTGTTCCTTTCCATCAGGCATTTGTACACATTGATAAGATCCCCCAAGTCTTCTCAAAATTAAACAATCCCAGCTCTCTCTGTCTCACCTTGTATGACACATGCTCATCCCTCAAACATCCTAATGGCCCTTCACCAGACTCACTCTAGTATGTCTGCATCTCTCTTGTATTGGGGAGCCCAGACCTGGACACATCACTGCAGATGTGGTCTCACCAGGGCTGAGCAGAGGGGAATGATCACCTCCTTCAACCTGCCAGCAATACTCTTCCTAATGCACTCCAGGGTGCTATTTATCATCTTCGCCATTCTTGAAGACAGAAGTTACATTTGCTTTCTTCTAGCCCTCGGGAACCTCTCCCAATCACCATGACTTTTCAAAGATAATCCAGGGTGGCCTTGCAATGACATCAGCCAACTCCCTAAGCACTCATGGATGCATCCTATCAGGTCTCATGGACTTCTCTATGTCCAGCTGGTTTAAATGTTCCTTAACTCGATCCTCTGCCACCCAGGGTAAGTCTTCCTTCCTCTAGACTTTCCCATTGCTCTCAGAGACCTAGGGTTCCCAAAGGCAAATCATACCAGTGAATACCAAGGTGAAGAAGGCATTGAGTATGTCAACCTTTTCCAATTCCTTTGCCATCAGTCTCCCCTCCCCCCCGGCCTTCAGCAGAAAGGCACACATTTTTCATAGTCTGTCGTTTGCTGCTGATGTACTGGTAGAAATCTTTCTTGTTACTCTTCACATCTGTCACCAGGTTCAACTCCAGGTGAGTGCTCTGGCTTTTCTAACGCCATCACTACATACTTGGACACTTTCTCTATATTCCTCCCAGGTTATCTGTCTCTGCTTCCACCTCTTGTATACTTCCTTTTTATATTTGAATTTTTTCAGGAGCTCTTTGCAGGTCTCCTGCCACATTTGTTCAATTTTCTGCTCATTGGGATGGAACGGACCATTAAGGCCTTGAAGAAAATGATCCTTTGGGGAGGACGGGTGAAGGGGATGGGGCAGCAGGGGAAAAAGAGAAGAAAAAAAAAAAAAAAATCNAAAAAAAAAAAAAAAAAAAAATCAACCAACCAACTCTCCTTGACCCCTCTTCTCCCCAGGGCTGCATCCCATGGGATTCTTCCAAGCAGATCATGAAAAAGAGGCCAAGATCTGCTTTCCTGAAGTCCAGGGTTGTGATTCTACTTTTTCCCCTGTTCCCTCCTCTCAGGAACTTGAGCATCACCATCTCATGGTCACTACAACCAAGGATGTCACTGACCTTCACATCCCCAAACAGTCCTTGTTTGGTAGTAATCAGTTCCAGCAGAATGTCTCCTATCATCAGCTCCTCAATCCTCTGTGTTAGGAAATGGTCATCAATGTGCTCCAGAAACCCCCTGGATTGCTTGTGCCCTACTGTGTTACCTCTCCAGCAGATATCAAGGTGGTTAAAGTCTCCTACAAGGACCACAGCCTGTGAATGTGAGGCTTCTTCCAGTTGTCTAAAGGCTTAAATCTGCTACTTCTTTCTGATCTGGCAGTCTGCAGCAGACACCTGCTACAACATTGCCCATTTTGGTCTACCTTGTAATCCTAACTCATGAACTCTCAGCTGGTTTATCTGTCCCAAGGCTGAGTTCCATGCATTCCCTCTGCTCTCTCATAAAAAGGACAACTCTCCTTCCTCACCTTTCTGGCCCATCCTTCCTAAAGATCCTGTATCCATCCATTGCAGCACGCCAGTCATGTGAGCCATCCCGCCACAGGTCTGTGATTCCACAGCCCTGTAACTGCGTGCAGACTTCCAGTTTCTCCTCTTTCTTCCCAATGCTGTGTGCATTATCATTTCAGAGAGGTACCCCACCTCACTGATTTCCCAGGAAGAGTATGATGGTTTTTCCCCCACAATACTGTACTGTGGGCAATCTCTATTTATGTTCATATTGGGGTGACCCAGCTTTAGCCCTATTGTGTTGATTGTAAGGTTCCTCCTGTTCACATAAACCCAAACCCTTTGTTTTCCAACCCAGTCTACCACTTTCTCACTTGATTGTTGGTCACCTTTTCTCCTCCCTTGTTGCTTTTAGTTTATTTTAGTTTAAAGGTCTCCTCATCAGGTTGTCCAGTCCTGGATCCTCAGTCTCACGGTCATGGAAACCAAACCAAAACTATTTCTGACACTGGTTGCACAACCAATTGTTGACCTACAGAATCTGTCCACTCCTCCTCAAGGCCTTCCCCTCTCCCTGGCAGAATCAAGGGGAACATCACCTGTGCTCCCACAGCTTCCAGCCATCACCATCACAGGAGTCTCCATTTCCCAACCCGATAAGCATAGACTCTGTCTGCCCCTCCTTTGGTATATCTGGGGTCTCAGGCACTTGAAACTGCAAGGTCTTGAAAAAGGATCTGGTCAATCTCTTCCATATCATCTCTGATACTCACAGGCTGCTGACCTTCTGCAGTTCCTTTACTTGGCACCACAGATCCTCAACAACTGCACACCTCCCACAGGCTAGAAGACCACCTCCTACTGCCCCAGCCTTAGTAAGAAGTTCCAAACATGCCCTGCAGCCCAAGACCTCCAGAGAGGCATACCTCTTCTGAAATTCTATTTGGGTTGGCGCTTCAGCTTTCAAAATTTATTTTGTACCTGTTTTGATGGTTTTACAGACATTCTTCTACTTAAACACCCCCCCGCCATTTCTCTCCTGAAGTCTACAGCTGACTAGATATATTGGTATTATTGATATCTAGTACTACTTGGTAATCATAAAAACAGCACTGATCTTTTCAGGATGAACACAGTTTTAGACTCTTATTACTGTGTTCTTATCACTGGCCTATTTTGAGGTTATGACAGAAAAGAGTATGATTCCCTAGGGTGTGGGGAGGTTTTTTGTTTAGTTTTGTTTGTTTTTTTTAAAGTTCATGTACATGCCACTATCTTCACAAGCTTTCTCAAAAACAACAAAAAACCCCACAATGAGGCAAATTACCATGATTTGGTTAGATCATCTTTCTTTACTTTTTCCCCCCATATAAGTAGTAATTCAGTCACTGTTCCAAGATAAGCTAGTTATGTTACAAATCTTCCACTTGAGAAAAGCAGCTCAAACACCAAAAAGGCATCTGATCTGGAAGTCCTTACAAACAACTTCCATTTTTTTCTTTTAAAGCTCTGCTAACAAAAAGGGAAGAAGTTTCAGATTGGTTTTCTAGATTGCAAAGACTGTGATAAAATTTAAGATAGGTTTTTCCTGTTTTATTACATCTACAGAAATAAGGACTCCATCAAATAGAGTTTCTCCATTTTTTTCCCCTACTTAGACCACCTTAAATACTACCTGAACTGCCATCTGCCTGTGTCTTACCCTATTCTGTTCTTTCTTGGAAGTTACTGCAGAAGGGTAAGCAAAGCTTCAGGAACTGAAGAGAGACGTGTGACAAAGTCTAGTAGAGAGAGAAATCTGACAGTCAGAATATTAGACGCACTCCAAGTAGAAAGTTTCAAGAACAGACTTCAGACAAATGAACCCTGAGGGACAGAAGCCAGTTTACTACTATGCTCTCTAGGATCTGATGTTAATTGAATACCATCAGCATTTGAACTACTTCCTCCAGCCTCCAAGATCACTACCATCTCTCAGCTGCAGATAAAGAAGTGTCGTGGTTTAGCCCCAGTCGGCAACTAAGCACCACGCAGCCGCTCGCTCACCCTCCCCCGCCCCCCCGGTGGGATGGGGGAGAGAATCGGAAGGGCAAGAGTAAGAAAACCCACGGGTTGAGATAAGAACAGTTTAATAATTGAAATAAAATAATAATAATAATAATAGTAATAATAATAATAACAATAATAATTGTAATGAAAAGGAGAACGAGAGACACAAACAAAACCCAGGGAAAAGAAAACAAGTGATGCAACTGCTCACCACCCGCCGACCGACATGCAGCCAGTCCCCGAGCAGCGATCGCTCCCCCCGGCCAACTCCCTGCAGTTTATATACTGAGCATGACATCATATGGTATGGAATAGCCCCTTGGTCAGTTTGGATCAACTATCCTGGCTGTGTCCCCTCCCAGTTCCCTGTGCACCTGGCAGAGCATGGGAAGCTGAAAAAGAAAGTCCTTGACTAGGGTAAACACCACTTAGCACCAAAACATCAGTGTGTTATCAGCATTCTTCTCATACTAAGTCCAAAACACAGCACTATGCTAGCTACTAGGAAGAAAAGTAACTCTAACCCAGCCAAAACCAGGACAAGAAGAAACAAGACAATTTTGCTCTGATGAACTGAAAGTAGTATGCCAAGAAACATTAATATCACTAAGCCCATAAAAATGTCAGATCCTACCAGACTACCACAAAAATAAACTTACACTATGGCAGGAAAATCTGGTAAGGGTGCAGCCTCAAACAGTATTCCAAGTCCCACCTGGACTTGCTCTCTATGGTCTGATGTTAAAGCAAATGTCAAGGGTGTAATCAAGCGCTGATCCTAAAAAAGAAATTACTTTGGTCAAAACAAGATATAGCAGTCGACAACAAAAAAACCACCCAGACATCATAATAACAAGGCCTATGAACACAGAAATGTTTTATCCAAAACGTAAGCTACCTTCTTAAAGTTTGCTCTAAGTGTCTGAGCCTGAGGTCAATGGAAGAGAAGTGATTTTAAAAATAGTTTACACTTCGGAGTATTTAGAAATGTGTTTTCCCATTAAGGCCAATGCAACAGGTAAAGAGACTACTAGTTTTCAAGTGCTTGATTTCCATCATCAAGGGTCACAAGCTTAAGTTTTATAAGGATTTCCTGGAGGACCGCAAACTCTCATTGTTACCCATGAAATTACACAATTCCCATTCTTGAAAGAATGCCCCCCCCAAAATAGCATGAAGTGTTTGACTATCTGGATTACTTTTCCACCTACAAAGTAAATTGTTAAGGTACCATCTGACCAATAGTTACCAGAAGCTGTTTTGACTACACAAAGTTACAAATTCGATGTATATATTTAATAGTAACCAACCCCACAAATAATTATATGGTTGTGATAACTTTTTTCTAGTTTGCTACCTTTAAACTGCAGTCCTAACGCAGTCTTAAAAGGATAATTCTTACCAGGCAGCTGAAGTATGATTTCACATGCATTACTGAAATAAATAGAGTAAAAGCAAACTGCTCTTATTTTAGAAGAATTAACAATGAAACAACCTTTGTTGAATTGAATTGTGCCCAGGGAACTATATCTTCCTAGAAGTTTTACCACTTCAGAGATAAATACACAAAACGTTCATAACAAACCATGGTAGTGCAATGACACTTTCCTTCACAGGTATGCTTCATAAGACATTTTGAAATCATACCTGTAAAATTTTGTAGAAGCTGACCTCCATACCAGGTACATCCTGCTTCAGTCTGCTCATAAGATCAAGTGTTTTCAGAACAATATCAGCAGCAAGTTTGCTTTTAAACATACAAATAGAAAAGCAAAGTGGGAGGGGAAAAAAAGGCAGAGTAAGATTTGTCAAATCAGCAGCGATAAATAAATTCAGTCAATTTAAAAAAAAAGAATAAATAGCTTCACAAAGAAATTAAATTTGTCTAGCAAGGCAACAATGCCAACACCAAGAGAGATCACCGAGTTCCTTGGACATGCTGCTGAGCTTCCCCAGCGTGCCAAGGATGGCAACAGTGAAGACCAGAAAAAAAACACCCCACAAAAAACCACTTTCCAGTTGAAAGTGAGGAGAGTTTAATCGTAGGTCCAATTATATTTCACTGCTGTTTGGCCATATAACTCTAATTATAATGACATTCAGGTTAATGACACTGAGCTGAAAGAATGTATATTCCATTTTCAGTGCAATAATTTCCTCCCCCTCCCAATATATGATATTTTTGAACTCTGGTAGCATAAAATCAAAATGAGAAATTACGTGCCATTAGCAGTTCTGGTAAGCTTCAACCTGGATAAGCTTGAACTACTGCATGAGGTTTAAGGTCACTATTCCACGTAAGTGGATCTCCAGCTTATGCCGAAAACAATATCTGAATGTTTAAGCTAGGTTTTACTTACTGAACTGACCAGCAACATTACTTTCTATTGCCACAAAAAATACTAAATTTGATTTAAAAATAGTATTGATTTACATGCATTTAAATAGCACTTTCAGCTACAATATACTTTCCATTGGAACAATATCACAACTGCCATAGAAGTCTTGCTAAATTAGATTTTAGATAAATTTGTGAGCTCACCACATTTTAGAGTCCACTACTTTTGTCCCCAAACCAGTATCAATCCCACTATAGGTAAATTGGTGTTCTATTAGAGACATGCATTGGCTGGCAGTCAGTATCTTCGAGGCATGCATTTTCAGTATGCCATCTCTACAGAGCGGTAGACAGAGTTAAGAATAAACTTAATATACCTATGCTTAGGTATTGGCACCAAAAGGCAACATTTTCTAATAATAGAGGACACAAAACTTAGTATCAAAGCACAAGAGCCTCCAAAAATGCTTTGAAAACCCAGCTACATAAACCACTTAACTCATGCTTAACTCACAAGCCAAGTAAGCTTCACTTTTCAATTAAACACATGCTTACTTAGAAACAGACAGCTAAGGGAAACCACAATAAAATGCGTGGCATAAAGAAAGATGATGAACAAAAGGCAGTGAACAATCAGTCCCTAATACAAGAACTAGTTCTCTAGGAGTGAATTAGGAAAGAGACTTTTTCACAGAACTCAGCTTAGATGCAGGACTATGTCCTGCAGTCATGTCCTCCTTACTACATGACACTGTGGACACTAAGGACTCCAAGAGGAGTGTAAAACTGTATCATTCTACATTATTTTTACTTGTTTCACTGATCTAAATTTATATCATATTTGGCTGGGAGCTGCACTTGACTTAGCTAGGTGAAAATACTATACTCATCAAGAAGATGGGCACCCAAACTCCCCTTGCAATTTCAACAGAAAACACTCATCTTCATTTTTGATCTGCAAAGTGCTTCTACACAGTTGAATAGCCACCACATTTTATCCTGCACCACTGTATTACACAATAATTTCACAGCAATTAGAAAGCTACTTAAGGTCTTTCAAAAGATGACAGTCCTAAGTAAAATTAGGGCAGTTGTTGTCATTAAAAGCTACTAAAATGACCCAAGACGCACATTTCTTCTAACATCTTAGAGCAGATCAGGCGGAGGAATAATAAATTAACTGCCAACAGGCACATAAAAAGGATATTTGTGAGGACATCAATAGCCTTGACTGTTCTTTCACACTTTTTCTTCACTAATAGCTCATCCACAATCTGTTCTGGCATCTGAAGATGATCCAGAAGAACAGGCAGCAAAAGATCCACAAAGTGTTCAGCTGAGGCACTGTTGCCAGTATTAATAACATCCTGTAATAAACACATTTTATTTTATGTCAATATTTAAAACTACAGAACAAGGAAGCCAAGCCTACTCCGCCCCTTCCACCACCAGCCTGTCTTCTACCTTTCCCAGCCTCCTGCTATTTCAGGTTTAAGACTGCTGATCAGTATCATACTGGAGGAGGAAGTTTAACAAAGAGCACAGAAACAGCAGAAACTTCCTCACTTCTACAAGTCCTAGAAAGCAATTCTTTGATAGCTTTGTGTCTACCTCGTGACTTCATGAACTGCTGTACCATCCACTTAAAATTCTTCCTGTTCTAGAATTCCATACTTTGTAAACCAACTTTTATTTAAAGACATGCTATATTTTAGAAATAAGTCTGCATCGAAAGTTATTTCAGGTATATTTTTACATGCTATTTTTCAAGAAAAATGCTAACAGTTGTTTAAAAAAATCAATTTAAAATATAGCTGCTAAGAAGCTCTTTAAACTCAATTATCAGTCTTGGTACCTCAAAAATCTCTTTGAGTAGTTGCAATGCTAGAACTGAACAGTCTTCAGAGCCTTCCAATGGTTGGTTTGACAAGTGCACTAATGCAACAGATGGTTCAAAAGTCTTTGAGCGAGTCACAAATCTGGTATTTCCAGAGACTGGTAAGCCAGATGGTTCCAGTATTGCCTGCCGCAGGGTATGACGCAGTTCTATCACAGAACAGAAGGCAAGCAGCAGTTCTAAGATCTGTGTGAAGTGAATGAGAGTTCAAATGCTTTCACATCAAGTACTTACACAGAAATTGCAACTCTCATAGCACAAGTCTAAAAAGATATGTAAGTTCTATGCAACTCCTTTTAGCACTTTAAAGTTTTCTGAATAATATAGCTTTCTTTCCTTAAAGTCAAGTCACCAGCAGAAATACAGTTCATTAGACTGGTGAAGGCTTGTGACAGTTAGTATTCAGTGTATTGCTTTCCCTTCTTTTTTAAAACACATGACTGCTGGCTAGTGACCTAATAAGTAGTATGAGCATATACGCTCAGAATGAAGACAGCTACAGAAGGGAAAATATTCTGAGACACAACTGGATGCACATGTGCATACTCAGCGATGAAGAGGAAAGCGCCCTGGAAAGCTCCTTGTCAATATGTCTTTCTAAATAAAACCAATAAACAACAACAACAAAGTCACATACACAGAAACATTAGCATTTATCATTTACTATGATGCAAAACACATTCATAAAAAGAGCTTAAGATTCATTTCACAGATGTATTTAGCCCAAATATTTTCACAACATTTCATATTTTAGCCTTTAGCAACAGCTGGCTAATGTTTCATTATGTAAGGCGGCAGTGAGACAAAGTTGAATGCAACAGTTAACTGTTTAACCAAACGTGGCATCAATTTGTTCAAGTAATATGAAAGAACTTGTTCCTAAATCTTTGAAATTAGCATCATCGTTCCCCGATCATCAAAATCTGAGTAGTATTAATTCAAGTTTTAGCCAATGAAGTGGGGTACACACTGCATTTCTGGTAGATCCCAAATTTCTTACTAGCCAAAGCACAAAACATGTTTATGTTGGCTTTTTGCCTTTACGTCTGTTGCCTGAAAGCAGACACACATAATCTGGCAAAAAACCCAACCATTACAAATTCAACCTGACAGCCTTTTGAACAACTAGAAAATATAAACTTGGCGAATACCATAGGTCACTTAAGAGTCCTGAAGTCCGTGTATTTCATTATCAACCCTCATACACAAGGAACCTACTTATGACTACAGAAGTGGAACTAGATTAGGAGTTGTACCCTCTTAGACTTAAACTGAAAAAAGTATAAATACCTTAGATGATGAATCAGGATCCCTTCCATGAAGAAGATCTAATACTTGACCAAGGCATGAGGTAAAGTGCTCATATCTACAGCATATGTAGAGGGAAAAAAAATTGGAATTTCAACACTCAGACATCTACAGCGAGTGATGAATGCAAGTGCCCTATTCTCCTCCTTAACCCCAAACACTTCAGGTNAAAAGGAATTTTCTTTCATTCTTAGAATATTAAAATAAGCCAAGATCTTCCAGCTACTTTTACTGCTAGATTTAGATTCAAATTCAGCCACTAAATTCNCAGAACTACTCTGTAATACTCTCCAGTAAAATTATCACAACTTCAATCATACTATTCCATTTCAATATAGGCCTGTAAAAGGCAAGATAGCTATTCATCAAGTTGCCTGACCACTGATACTTTCCAGACAAAGAATTACTGAACACAATTATTAAATATTACTTAAGTGACAGTGAAAAAACAGATTTTG
>VYZW01058425.1:0-12357 GCA_013401315.1 Balaeniceps rex | reverse complement strand
AAGGGAGCTGGGATTTGGCGAGGAGGCCATCAAGTCTCAATAACTGCCATTCAGGGTAAGGAGACGCTCTCACCTTTTTGGCTAAGAAGTGCATCTCACTGTGAGCCATTTTTAGCAGTCTGAATTAAAGGTTACTGAGCTGCTCTAAAGCCACAGGGAAAGGCTGCAAGGCAGAATGTGCATCCCTCATCTCAAATGCTGTGCTGTTGTGAGAGATTGAGATGGGGAAGACTGCTCTAGAGGTAAAACAGTCCAGTTTTGTCTTTTCCCATTCCTTGCATTCAGGCTACACAGCTTAATTTACAAACCATGACTAAGTACAACCAGATTTCCAACTAAACGTTGGCTCTGCTGCATATACTTGTGATGGACAAAGCACTGTTTTGTCACTGCCCAAAGTTTTGTTTTTTTCTTCTATGTCTACAGAAGTAAACTGAGGCACCCAAGAATTAGTCAGCGTAGTTTGAGTTATTAAATGTGGTTGGTGACAAAGCTGGCATTGAAAACAAAGGGCATTGATAAAAAAAGGCATTGATAAAAGACATTGATAACCAGCTCTGTGTCCTAGGCACTGTGATTGTCCATGTCCATCTCACATGGGCTGAGCATCTGTCTTGCCCTGACAACTCAAAAGCAGTGATAAGCACACATACCAGTGCCGCAAATGTTTCCCTGGTGAGGGCCACCACTGCACAGTGTCATCTATAGGGTAAAAATAATCATCATCTCACACCCACAACACCAGCAAACCTTGCATGGGTGGAGGTGGTGGTCAGGCAAAATAGCCTCATCACCCACATGGAGTTAAAGATGTCACCCAGACCTGAAGAACATTTGTTGGTGGTAAAGATCTGCTCTGGTCAGTGTCTGAAGGCAGCAACAACAAAAACAAAGATGTGTTAGGTCATGTCCATTGCAAAATACTTTCCACCCTGGCAAAGTAAACATCCATGTCAGCTTTTTATATGCAGCCATTGAAAGAACTTGCTGGCCCTGCTCAGTTCCTCTGCCGCTGTTGTATTTGTAGCAGTCATTTCAGGGTGTACTCCATCCCATGTTTATCTTCTGTTTGCACAATACCTCACCAGCAGCTGAGCCAAGCACCTTCAGCAGTGCATTAACATAGCAGATTTCTTGAGCACACAACATCACCCTCTGCTCTGCAGAGCATGCTTTGTCGGAGCCTTGTCTAAGCTGGAAAGTTTGCAATATAACCGGTGGATTATCTAATTTTAAGAATGTTTGCAGATCCACCTTTTATCTGAAAGTCTTGGCAGAGCTCCTAAATACAGCCTTCCTTGAGAAACACCAAATTATTGACTAAGCATAAAAGTTGTTAAACCTTTCAAACTCTGTTTGGTTGTTGACTTTATGTTCTCCTGTGAATCAGTCTTTATGGGCAAATGCACAGACAGCGTAAATTCCTTGTGGTATTTCCAAGTAGAAAAACAGAAGCAACTGAGATCATCTTTGAACATTTCATAAAGGGAGTGTGTGGAAATGTAACATCATTTGCTGACTGAATAAGTAATTAAAGACACAGAAAAGATCTAATTCTCTCTAACACTGATCACAATTATCCATTATTCTCTGCTTGGTTTAATGAGTGTTTATACTAAAAGCCTGTTTGAAGTTTTAACCAGAGTGCTATGACTGACATCTAGATAATGAAATGCAGTGATTTAATATCCTTGAAGTTCCTGTTCCCAGAATGATCCCAAAGTGCTCTGTACTTTTTACAATTCTGAACAATGGCATCCAAAATATTGGGTTTCCCTTTATTTATCTCCCTTTCATTACTCTGTCTTCATGAACTATGAAGCCATGATCCGACTTGGACAGGAAGGCAAATAATCATATTATAAGATTAGACCAAATTCTTTGTCTCTTGAAAGGACCCATCTTATGAAGCTCTACCCTCGCAAACAAGACATTTAATTTCATTTATTTGCGAGGTCTCGGTGCTTAAAGGAGAGATATAAAGGAGGATTCATCTCAGATACCTTAGCCGCCAAGTTAGTATAAGATAAATCACCATCTGGAAAGTGCCTCTTTCTCTCTACTGACTACAGAAGGACCCTAAACACTTATCTAGAATGAGTCACCTAATTTATAGATGGTAAGTTAATTAAGGTGGAAACAGCTCTTAGAATTTAGGACTATATCTTCTTACCAGCATGATAGCATGATAGGGTAAGATACTGTCACCTCATTTGCCCATCATCAGTCCAGTCTTGTGAGTTTGACCGAAGCTGATCTATAAAGGCACCTCCCTTGATTTAAAAGCATGAAGAAAAGAAAAATTCATAATCTCGCCTGAGAATCTTTTATATATATATAATTAGTCATTTCTACACATATTTGAAATGTTTGCCTTGTTTGGCATTGGAATTTTTCTAACCTTGCTTCCAAACATTGGCTCTTGTTTCACTTCTCTCTGCTGGATTAAAGAGCTGTTAGCAATTGTGTCGGGTTTTTTTTGTCCTTTTGAAAGGCTTTATTTGCCTAATCAAATCACTCTAGCTTATTTTGTTCAGATAAACAGATGGAATGCACTCTGCATAAAACCAGAAATAAACAGGAACAACAACCTCAAAACAAGGTAGATTTCTCCCAGCTTTGGGAGTTCAGCTATAGAAGACATGAACTTTTCCACTTGCTTCCTATGCCCCTGGGGCATAGTGAATAAATATATGGGGTTCTGGAAGGATCTGAGTAATAGTGGGATGCATTTCTACCACCTCTCTTAGAAGTTGCAATCCCTGAGAATGGATTGTAATGGGGAATGAGGAAAAATATTCTGACAAAACCCTTTTCCAGTTTGATATTAGCTTCTGGTCTGATTCTTTTTCTTTTTTTTTTTTTTTTTAATCACCAAAATGTCTCTTGCAAAGTTTCAGCATCCCAGTCTAATGACTCCTGTCATAGGCTTGATAACAAACCAGTAACAACCAGCTAGAGAGGTTGGTCCATGGGCTGTGGGAGGAGGACCATGACAGAAGGTGTGGAAGGAGGACCATGGCTGGAGGTGAGTCCCATGCCGAAGTTACCACGTCTGATGGAGTACAGGAGAGAAGAGGAGAAGGATGTCCTCTCACAGATTTGTACATGGCTGGAGTTGTTCCCAGAAGATGAGCAGCTCACAGGCAGGGAAAACTTCCCAAAGGCAGTTTAAGAACTGCCTAATTTCCATGGTCAGTCTTCCCAAACTGAATCCTTCACAGCTTCGGCTCCAGTCACTACAATAACTGTGTATCTCTGAATATTTTCTTAAAAGATATGGTAGAGCAGTTTAGGAAATTAGCATGATAGTTTTTTTCAGTTAAAATTTCAAAATTCAAAATTTCCTAACCTTTCTGAGTGTTCAGAATGAAATGTTTCCACTTTGAAAACCCCATTGGAAAGAAACACGTACTCATTTTCTTTGAAAACAGGCATTTTCTAAATAAAAGTAAAATTTATAGGGGCTACCTTAGCGAAGCATTCCTACTGATCAAGCATTTAATGAAATGGTTCCTGCTCTGCTCTTCTTCTCAATATCACTGTGAAATAGGGAAATGACATCATCCCATTCTTCTGTTGTGTCATGGGCATCACAGAAACCAGGAATTTGAAGAAATTCTTATGACAGCATGGCATTATGGGATGCTTCCAGGCTGTTTTGCATTGCAGGTAATATATTCCAGCTAAGGAATCAAACCATTCTTGTTAACAGAGAGGCAGCAGCCTCCTGAACCACGGATTTCTTCTGGCAAGGCAGCATGGTATGAAAATACACTCTTAGGCACTGGACACCTGCAGCAAGCACACCCCATGACTTCTCTGAAAGTCATTTTTTTTAACTGAAAAGTTCCTACGTATTAAAGCATCCCCTGGCAAACTTGTAGCCTCAGCAGTGAAGGCAAATCATCCCTAGGAAATATTCATCAAGTTTCCTTTATTCTTAAGCATCGCACCATGTTTCCTCTACCTTGGTCTTTGCCAAAGTAGGGTAGACGATGATCACAAGCTCCTAGAAGAGTTGCCAGGGTGTTTTTCAAGCTTTGAAAGCCATCTTCATATCTGCAGCAAAATCGTTCAATCTTCAATCATTCAGCAGCCCTGAAGCCAACTGGCTTGTCCCAGGCTGGCAGGTACTTATGGACCTGTCTACGTGGACTCCTGCCTCTCTCATCCTGCCTGGCCATGTACATCAGCTACTTTCTGCCACCTGAGTCCCCAGGCGGAAAGGCTCGGGAAGGGTTAGGCTGAGGCTGCTGGCATCTGAAACACACACCGTGCATCTGCATTTCCTCTGCCTACCTCCTTGGTGTGCAGGTACTTGAAAAAGGGGCCATAGGGACCACGTTCAGTGGTTTAAGTCTGTCCCTAGTTATCCAGGTACATTATGGGATGATGGAAGTCTCAGACATATATTTTGAAGATTATAAGAGAACTGACATGTAATAAGATAGTCTAAATATTTCAGCTATAATAACCTTCACCTTTCCCTTTTCTCCCTCCAGTACCTATCTTATTATTACATTTCATTGTGTTCCTCAGGGGGCTTAGTCTGCTTGTTACAGCTGGATAATTCTTTTATCACTCCAAGGCTGTCTATTAGATCTCTCCCTCTCTAAATCTTTCTCCTTAATTATTCTCACACACTTTCTCTTTTTATTACTAGTTTTGAGCTGGAGATTCACTCAGCAGGCCCTGGCAATTCCCAGCAAAGCCCTCACTCACCATCAATCATTCTCCCTCAGATAGCTTTGAATTGGATAACTCCTTTTTATTCCCATGTCACAGGATGCTCCAGAGGGTTTGAGTTTGGGGAGAGCTGTGAATCAGCATTAACTCAGTGGAACATGCCAGGAAGACTAGTCTGTAAAATTACAGGGCCCCCAAAGATTGGCCCTGCTTTCTGAAGATCCATGTTCCGTAATATAAAATACCAGCGTTAAAAGCTTGGTTTGTATGTATGGAAGGGAAGCAGACTGATGAGAGGTAGCATTGTAAAGACTCATCCATAAATGTTCGGATAGGAGAATATTTTGGNGATGGGTGGATGGGTGGGTGGATGGATGGATGGATGGATGGAGCTACAGTTTTAGTCTCAAATTTGGGATGTGCAAATATATATTGAACCTATTCCGGCCTCTGCTATTCCTTGTGTCTTCTCCATGGGCAGTGAAAGGAAATGGTTAAGCAGAAAGTACTGTCCCCTCTCACGAAGTGTTGAGAAAGACAGATCCAGGGCAGCTCTGTTTCTGACATGGGTATGCAGAGTACCTGGTTAGAGAATCAGGCATACTGAGCCTTCTCGAGAAGTTTAAGGTGGCTCCATTAGCTAAGGAGTCCAAGGCAGATGACCTTGGGCAGCATGCCGAGATCCCTGCAAGCATTCCCTGCCTTTGAATATCCTTTCTCCTTGGGCTGTGTTCCAGCTCTGACCTGGCCTGTCATGATAAAACCTGAGCTCCTCCCCGCCAGGCTGCAATTATTGCTGTGATGCACACACTTCGTCCTTTTTCTATTTCTCTTCCTCTGGTTCTTTCATGGATGCATTCAGACACTGCATTAGTTGCTATCTAACTCCTCCTTCAATGTGACAGGCTCAAGAAGATGGGCACAGCGTCCCACAGCACTTACACATAGAAGACAAGTTCTTCCCACAGTTTGCAATTTCATTCTACACAAAATACAGGAAAATCTGGACAAGAAAAGAAGGTAAGGAGAAGGCGGACAACACAGCAGCAACAGCAACATGAGGTTAGCTGGTTCCAGGGTGCAGACCCAGCGAAAGTAGGAACACTTACTTCCCCCCCTTGTAACCCTCTTCAAGATCTTGCTCTAGGCATGTTGTTTCTGCACCCCTTCCAGTCTTGTGGGCATTTAGCTTTGCTTCAATAGGCAGGTATGTGTTGAACTCATCTAGAGACGAGCATGAGTTGATGGCGTAACGAAGTATTTTCACGGTGCTATGCAGGGTTTCAAATTTTGCATGCAGAGTTGGAGTGCCTTCTGCTGGTGTGGTGGGCAGGTTTGAAGTGTGGAAACAGCAAGCTGATATTTGCCTGGAAATTTCCCAGTAAACACCCTGGGATGACATCCAGCTGGGGCGTCTACAGCCCTGTGATGGTGCCTGGCATCATAACAATTGCAGTTAATCACTAGCCCACATCTTCAATGTCAGGTGAAGTGTGTTCAGCTCCTGTCTTTGAATTGTGCCCTCCCACGATGACTACACTGTATCTCAGAGCTTCCAATATAAAAGCACTGAGCAAGTCTTCTTAAGCTATCAAGTGTAGTATCTATGATTCTATAAACTAGTTTCCTTTTCCTAAAAAGCAGCCTTTGCTCTGTCTTAATTAATTTCCCCCCATGAATTCTCTAGATTTCACGCCCCTCCTGCCATGATACTTAAATACCTCCTTTTCCTTCCGTCCCTCTGTGCAACTATGCTCTTGGTGGCTAGACCACAGACTTCTTCATGTTCTTCATCCCCACCGTCAAGGATCTCATAGTTTGGTTCATTGAGTAATGCCCACGCATATGTGCCATGTGGGGTAATACGCTGTGTTTGGAGGTTGGCGCGTCCCCATGGCCCAGAAAGGGAGGGATCATTACCATGGGTGTAGGTTGCATGCAGGACATCAGGACAGGCACACCAGCAAACATCTGCAGCTTATTATCACTGTCCCACACGTGAGAGGGATGCAGCCCCAACTGCAAGGAAGAAGTATCAAGCAAAAAAAATTGACTGCGACTCTACCGCTGAAGACGTCAGATTGACAGGATCAACAGCAGAGCAGAAAGGCTTTAAAATAATGATGGTGAAGGGCTGCAAATTAGCTCCATTGTTGTGGGACACAGAATGGGGGAATAATTTTCTTACTTGCTTCTTGCCTTGGCTGTCCTTTCAAACTCCTTTGTTATTTTTTGTTTCTGTGTGTTTCAGCTACCCTGTAAGAAGCTGAGATACAGAGGAGTGGCAAAAAACAGACCTGTCAATCAGTGCAATCATCTGGAAGACCTGAAAAAAACCCACTATTCACGAAGACAGAAGACTGCAAACGGTCATTAAGTGATCTGTGTAAGTGCTAGGACATGGGGAACCTCGCAAGGGAGAGTTTTAAAACAAAGTGATTTTGATGATGAAATATTTGAAGCGAAACACATTTGTTTGTGTTTGTGTGCATGCACGAGGAACATGTGTTTTTGCAAATGATCATTTTCCAGTTAGCAATAGGAAAGGCTGGAAGGCTGTTTTGACGCCAGGACTCTGGGCTGGTGATTTCTGACAGCGCAATGTTCATTTGGCCAAAACCCTGTAATTGTAGTTTAGCAACCCAAATGGTTGTCCTGGAGGAGGAAGCCATCCCCCTCAACTCAATGTTTGCCCAAATCAATTGTGCTCATTCATTCAGGATATCGATTTTGCTTCAGCCCTTCGCTCCAAGCCCTCCAGGCAGGCAAGTAAATCAGCGCAGTTGACGGAGTCCTGCTGCATCCCCTTAATGCCGGTTCCAGCAAGGCACAGTCGCTCTTCCCTGGCTGAGAGAGGCAGCTGTGCTTTTATAGTCAGCCTTGTTTGGAAAGCAATCATCCAGTAACGGCCTGGAGAGGCAGGCGTGTTCATCCCATCAAAAAGCAGCGCGTTCTGCACCCACCTTTTGTCAAAGGCTGACAGGCAGCCCAAGACACCGTGCAATTAAGGCCCTCTGCTTCAAAGCCTGCTGAAGACTGTTAAAGGATTCGCCCCTTCACTGGAAATTTTGCATGCCTGAGATCTGACGGGAGGCAGTAACAAGCCTGGGAACAGCGGCAGGACCCAAGACCTCTCTGAACTCCTGAATATCAACCCACAAAGATCTACACCCTCTGCTTGACCCTGCAACTCTTGCCCTGGGACAATAAGAAGGTGTTTTTCTCTCCTTCACGTCAAAACAGGAGATTTTAACTTTTTTTCAGGCTGCAAAGCCACCAAAATCCAATGTCTGGGTGCTCTGGCACTCAGCGTTTAAAACAAAGGTAAAAAGCAGTAGCATTACATCTGTGTCTAAAAAGAGGCCAATTTTTTGTCACCTACCCCCAAGTGGGGGTGTGGGACACTTATGGCTCAATGGGCTGTGCTACCATATTAGCTCATGGTTTCTGCTCACACTAGAACCCCAAAATGTCCCTGTAGGGCTACAAGTCTTTGACATGCCCTGTGTCCCTTACAACTTGCCGGCATCTCCATGATTTCCTTTCCTGAGGTTTTAATCTGGGTTTGCGTGTTTTCCTGGTAAGCTGTTCAATCAGCTTCATCAGGTTGACTCAGAGCTGCTGACAGGTATGTTATTTTTTAACAACTACAGCTTTCCAAATGCCAATCCTTTACATCAGAGACCCAAAAACCATATTCTGGCAGGTAAATAGGCACTTGATTGTCACCCTCATATAATTTAAGCACAGATACATTACTTTTTAATGGCAGTCTGGATTGTGTTTCCCCAAACTCTATTTTTCCTTGCAAGTTTCTGCTAGTATCTCTACATGCTACCAAGACTTGACAGTAGGATTTTCTGAGAGCCATAGGAAAAGCTTTCCTACGGAAAGCTCTAATGCACTTGCAGAGTTCACCAAGCAAATGATCTACCAACTTGGAAGTTATTGCGTTTGATGGAGTATATCATGAGTGACTTGGAGGCAACAGGTAAGGGTTAATCATTCTGTTTCCTCCAGTGTGATGATGAGAGGTGTCAGGAGGAAGAACCAGAAGAAACAAAAGCAGGTGGTTCTTCATTCAAAGTGTTGTTAAGCTGTCCTAGGATATGATGAATGCTAAAAGCTTAGCTGAGTTCATGGAATAAATGGATATCCTGGAAGATAAATCCATCAAAGGCTGCTAGAACACAGAAAGCACCTCTGTGTCTGGAAGTCTCAGAGATAAAAATGACTGAACGGTGGGAGACTAGATGAAAAAGAAGTCCTTCTGTGCTCACTCTCTACTTATGTTCTTCCCATGCTTAGAGTCTGCTTTTGGTCACTCAGAGACAGGATAGTGTCTAGATGAGCCTTTATCTGACAACTTATGGCTGATTTTATGCTTTTTTGTGGGTGAGAGAGACAAATGAAGTTACACATAAATTATATGACAGAGAAGAACTGGGGTGAAGAAGAGAAAGACGACTGAAGGAAGTGAGCAGAGAAATCATCAGTACAAACATGAAGCTAAGGGACCTATCTTCACCAGGGTCAGGTAGGTCAGAGAATTTCCTAGAGGTTTGTAGCCCATATGTTTCCTCCTGACCTTTCTCCATCCATACTAGATCTGACTGTTGAACTGGTTCCAGGTCACCAGCCATGCTAGCATATTGCCAGTACCTGAGCAAGAGATGCTGAGACCCTGCACAACAGCCCATTGTTCCCTTTAACCCTGCCTCCTGATGTGCTTCTTCCTGGGATGTTGGTTCTGCTATTCCCAGGCCTGGAGGAAACAGCTGACTCTTGCAGGTCCTCTTTGAGCGCGTCACTGTGCTAGTAGGAGCTACGCAGTCAATGGACAGGATATCCAGAGAGCCACATGTTCCCCAAACACCTACTGCTTGAAGGAGAACGATCTATCTGGTGAAACAATGACCTAGCAGTTAGAAGACCAGCCTTTTATCCCCACCCCCAGGTTTAATGTTCTCAATAACTGTGTACAAGCCCTTTCTTCTTCTACATCTCCTCCATGTTTTATCTTCTCCATTACTCCTTCTTTTACCCAAATTGTGAGCCCTTCACGACAAGTTTTTCACTGTGTCAGTGCACTCCTGTCAATGGGAAGGGCCATCTCCAGTTCAGCCTGTTCAGGTTCTCTTTAGACCGGTTACAATTTAGCCTGTTAAAGGAAAAGGAAGATGATGTCTACTGCAACTAGCAATGGTCCTGCAGAAGAGCAATACTTATGATGCCCTCCATCATGGAGGAGTGCCACAAGAGTCACATGGAGTAGGCACCTTTTCTCCCAGGTGCGTGAAGGTGAACAACTCAACCAGGCTGTTCATGGTGCTTCCTCCCATACTGCAGACACCTGCCATCAACCTGGAGTGGAAATCCTTTGTTGGCCAATGCGTCTGTTGTCACTTCCCAGGAAGAGAAAGTAACTGAAAAATAACAAAATTATTGAAATGTGAAGTTGCATTTTCCTGTCCACATCCATCCACACTGGACTATCTCATTGTCAGGGAGTCTTTAACACGGGCACCTGTAGTATTTCCATGGTGGCACTGGTACCTGCACTGGGGTCAATATGTGGGGACCATATGGGGCTGGAAGACATGACAGGCAATGAGCTCTGCTGCAAGGCAGGGGGACTACTGGCTGAGCTAGCTTCAGACTGAGGTTTCTGTTTCATTTCCCCAAGAAGGGAGGAGATCCCTTGTACTTACCCCAAAGGATCTGTTTCCCCATTACCTCCCTTTCCTGTCCCTTTGCTGTTGCTGGATTTTGAGCCACTGGCCTCATTGGACTGCTGGAAATGTTGATGTTGCAACTCCATATGGGTCCTTGGAAGCAGAAAGGAGCCATAGATGGGACTTCTCTATCTGCCAGAGGGCTGTGCCGTGGACCATGCAAAAAACAGTGGGTAAGCTCAGGCTTGGAAAGATTTGCTCTAGTAACCTAATGGTTAGTGCACCGGGCTGGTGGCCAAGACACCTGGGCTTTCTTCCCAGCACTAACATAGCATGTGATATTGAGTAGGCTCCAAGATCTGGATCTCCAGAAATGGACTGGGACAACGCTACATCTCATTTGGTTTTAGGTGCAGAAGTATTCATTACCTGCAAGTCAACACCAACTTTTCTGCTCATAGTTGAGGAGCAACCTCTGTGTGCCGTTATTTGCTATTATATTTCATGGACTAACAGCTGTTTGGTCCCGTGTTGTCCTTGTTAAGACAGAAAAAGAGCATCGGCAGCAGTGCTGCAGGAGAACATGGGGACAGCAACACTGGAATGGGTCTCTTGATGCTAAGAGCAGTGTTAAAAGGAGGTCCTTCCAGAAATCCTTACATGGGAAGCAGTCCCTCAACATCCTTTTGTCCTCTGTGTTCTCCTGCATTAAGGATTATTCTCAAAAGCTGAATCACATCTGGCTTTTTCTGCTTCTTACTTTGTTTTACCCAGTTGCACAAAAAAATTATTCCAGCAAATGCAGGACTGGTAGAAATTTGAAATAATTTTTAATTTGAGCAAGAAGGGCTTTTTCTTCACACTTTTTAAAAATGTGTCCCCAGATCAGCATCCTAAAAAAGTGAGATTTTTTCCTAATTATCTGAGCCCTGTGTTTGTCCATCACTTCCTAATATCCCTTGTAACCCAATGGGCAGTTTCAAGCAAATTTGACACCACCAGGGATCTTAAACATATAGGTCCCTGGACATTTTACAGTAGAAAAGGGAGACCCAAATTTTGATCCCCACAGAAGGAAAGCAAAGTCTTTATTACCTTTTATTAATAAATAATTACCTCTTATTAATAAATAAATAATTACTTTATTATCATCAGAAAGTCCACAAGAGAAATCAGCAAAGGCATCTCAGCTTGACCGGTTCTACTGCTCACAGTAACTATTTGACTTCGTTTGGTTTTTTTTTTTCCTTCTCGTTGGGCCCTCATCCTTTTAAATTTGCTATTTTAATTTCTGACTTCATTTGAATACGTATATTTTTAATTGGCTCACTGTATCAGTGGCCATCATGCTGGCAATGTGTTGACTGATCACTCTATAAATAGAGCATTTCTAATGTTGCTGGAGGCACTTCAGCATTTTGAATCAGTTTCCACTCTACCGTATCACTTTAAAATAACAGAAGTGATGGCATGTTTCTTGTTCTGAGCTGCCAAACATGGCAGGGTTGGGAGGTCCTTGGCAAGAGGCCCACAGAATGATTTCCAATTCTTTCTCTCTCTTCCTTCTTTCCTCGGATGAAATGTCCTCCAACTGACATTTGAGGGCCCAAAGCATTTTAAATGAGCCAGAATAGAATAGAATAGAATAGAATAGAATAGAATAGAATAGAATAGAATATTTCAGTTGGAAGTAACCTGCAACAATCATTTAGTCCAACTGCCTGACCAAAAAGTTAAAGCATGTTATTAAGGGCATTGTCCAAATGCCTCTTAAACACTGACAGACTTGGGTCATCGACCACCTCTCTAGGAAGCCTGTTCCAGTGTTTGACCACCTCCTAGTAAAGAAATGTTTCCTAATGTCCAGTCTACACCTCCCTTGGTGCAGCTTTGAACCATTCCCACATATCCTATCACTGGATCCGAGGGAGAAGAGCTCAGCACCTCCCTCTCTACTGCCCCTCCTCAGGAAGCTGTAGAGAGCAATGAGGTT
>VYZW01058424.1:0-29156 GCA_013401315.1 Balaeniceps rex | reverse complement strand
AGAAAAAAAAAAAAAAAAAGGCTACATCTCCAGCTTTCTTCCACCCATCAGAAAAACTTGTAGAAATAAAATAAAGGATCTTATTTTTTTATTTATTTTATTAGGATCTTCCATACAACTCTTTCCTACTCCCAGTCAGTCTCTTTAGAAAAAGCCTAACCACTGAACAGTACAACAAGTAGTTTGTAACATGCAAGAGCTACTTACATATTTAACAGAACATATTAAATATTCACATCATTTGTTCTGAAGCAGATGCTACATCTAATTTCACTGCAGTTAGATTCTCTTTGAAGAGCTTCAGGGTGCTTGCTACCAGTGGAAAGGATATCTAAAGGAGGCTGTGACTTCTTGGAAACTCTAGCAGCTTCTTACGAGCCATGTCAGCTGTTCTTGATCAAATGGTGCTTTGTGCTTATGTCCCAGCTGATTCCTTATGGAGGCTCAAACACTCTTTCAGCAGGTACTAGGGAGAGGCCTATATTACTGCTGGGCCTAGAGCGCAGCTCCCAGAGAGCAACTAACAAACACAGGACTTTGCACAGTGGGGTGCACAGAAGGGGGATGGTCCCTGCACTCAGTAATGGTGGTGATGTGCCACATGGTGTGGTGTCCAGCAGCCACTGGAACAACTCTCCCGGTAACGTCAGAGCTTCCACCCAGACTGAGCTATTTTGGGGGAAGATACGGCTTTGCAAGTCTTGGTCTGCAGGTGTTATCTAGGGCCTCCCATTCTAGCTGAAGCTATGGCAGAGGGAGATGACTTCTTGGCTACAGAAGGTGAAAACTAGGGGGAGAGCTGTGTTGCCAAGTTAAAGGAGCTATGGGAGGAAGTCAGTGGATGTCACAGCATCAGAAATGACGAGAAACAGATTGACTGGATATACTCCAAGATCCTGCAGCCTCAAGAACTGCAACCCCCAGCTGCACCACAGGAGGTACAGTCAGAGCCTGAGCTTATCCAGATGGGAAATGGAGACTCCCATGACGACAAAGGCTGGAAGCACCAGCACAGCAGCTCCCGCTCTGCCTGCAGATGTATAGGACAATGACAGATTTGGTTCAGTGCCCTCATAGCAGACATGGGGCTGGAAGCTGTGCCCAATGAAACATCTGAACTGGCTAAGCCTGAGTCATGCAGTAGCACCACATGTTAGTAGCATATGACTTCCTGCCTGCAGGGGGTGTAGGCCCCATCTGCCAGGGACAGGGGGCCTTGAGAAAGATAAAAGCACTATGTGGGTGGGAATGGGGTTAGGAAAGCCAAAGCTCACCTTAAGCTGAATCTGGTGAGGGACATGAAGGGCAACAAGAAGGGCTTCTACCAGTATACCAGCAGCAAAAGGAAAACTAGGGAAAATACATCCCCTCTGCCGAAAGAGGCAGGGGAGCAAGTGACAAAGGACACATGAAAAGCCCAGGCACTCAATGCCTTCTTTGCCTCAGACTTTAATGGGAAGACTTGCCTTCAGCAATGCCAGCTCCCTGGGGCCAGTGGGACAGTCTAGAGCAAAGGCAGATTTGCTCTCAGGGGAGGAACACGGAGTTAGTATTTAAGCAAACTAGACATATGCAAGTCCATGCAAGCCAGAGGGATGCACTCACGAGTGCCAAGGGAGCTGGCTGAGGTGACTGCAAGGCCACTCTCAACCTCTGAAAGGTTGTGGCAATAGCAGAAGGTTCCTGAGGACAGGAGTGACATTTGCTTTCTTCTAATCTTCAAGAAGGGCAAGAATGACCCAGGAAATTACAGGATGGTCAGCCTTACCTCAATCCCTGGGAACGTGATGGAGCAAGTAGTTCTAGAAATCATCTCTAAACATATTAAGAAGGTGATGATGGGGAATAGTTGGAATGGATTTATCAAGGGGAAATCATGCTTCATCTGTCTGATAGCCTTCTATGAAGAGACGACTGGCTTGGTGGATGAGGGGAGAAACAGTGGATGCTGCTTATCTCGCCTTTAGTAATGCTTTTGACACCCAAAACATCCTCAGAGACAAACTCATGATGTATGGCCTAGATAAATGGACTGGCTCAACTGTTGGGCTCCAAGAACTGTGATTAGTGACACAAAGTCCAGCTGGAGCTCGTCACTAGTAACGTACACTAGTGGATGATACTGGTACCAACACTAACATCTTCATTAATGATGTAGATAATGGGATAGAGGGCATCCTCAGCAATTTGCAGACACAAAACTGGAAGAAGTGGTTGCTACACTAGATGGTTATGCTGCCATTCAAAGTCACCTTGGGAAGCTGGAGAAATAGGCAAACGGGAACCTCATGAAGTTCAACAAAAGGAAATGCAAAGTCCTACACTTGGGTAGGAATAAACCCATGTACTAGGGAACTGAGTAAAAACAGCTTTGCAGAAAAGGCTCTGGTGGTCTTCATGTACATCAAATTGAATGTGAGCCAGCAATGTGCCCTGTTGGCAAAGGCGGCCAACAACATCCTTGGCTGCCTGAAGAAGAGTATCACTGGCAGGTTGAGGGAGGTAATTATTCCCCTCTAATCAGTGCTGTGAGATTGAACCTTGAGCCTCATGTCCAGTTCTGGGCTCCTAAATACAAGACAGACGTGAGCATACTGGAGACAGTGCAGTGTAGGGTCACCAAGATGTTTTATGGACTGGAGCATCCGTCATATGAGGAAATGACAGCTGGCACTGTTCAACTGGAGAAGGTGTTTAGGGGAGATTTTTTAATGTGTGTAAATTACCTGATGGGTGGAGAGTAAAAAAGACAGACCAAGACTCTTGGTGAGTACCAGTGAAAGGACGAGAGAAAGGGATGCAAATTGAAATACAGCAAATTCCTTTCAAACATATCAAAACTTTTTTACTGTGTGGGTGGTCAAACACTGGAAGTGGAATTCTGGAAGGCTGTCAAGTCTCCATCTGTGGAGATACTCAAAAGCTGTCTGGACATGGTTCCGAGCAAACTGCTCTAGTTGACCTGTTTTTGAGCAGGGGGTTTGGACTAGATAATCGCCAAAGGTCCCTTCCAACCTCAAGGATTCTGTGTTTCTACACGTCCCACCAGTGAAGCATAATAGTTTTAAGATTACGTACTTCTCTCTGCGTGTTTCTCTTCTTTGTGGGCCTCTTCTCCTTCTTTATCTTCCTCACTCTCTTTTCTTCTCTCCTCCTCCACCTCTTCTACAAACAAGAAAAAAACCCATGTGTCACTCATGCTGACCTACAAAAGTCTCACAAGAGTCCTATTTTGACTAGCGAACTTAGAATACTTATGAAAAACGATGCTGGGGAAGGCGAGAGAAATAAGTATGACACAGAGGGAATGTGGAGATGAAAAAAATCAGATAACTTCAGAGCAAAAATGTGAACTACCCTACAATACAGTAAGATTCGCTTCTGCATTTGCTTTAAAATCAACAGAATGCCTCAAAGTTACCTCTGAAATTAAACAATATATTTTTAATGTAGTTAAGGTTCTCAATAAATTATTTTAGTTTATTTTTCACCTAGGAAAAAAGTATAAAAATTTCAGTAACAAAATACTAATATGTTTATTTATTTACAATTGGCAAATTCACTCNCCTAATACAATGTTTCACAATTTCACAAAAGACTAGTCATTTAAAAACACACAGTTTAGGAAATTCTTAAAGAAAAATCTGAAATAACACCCCCAAATGCACACAGGTTAAAATGAAAAATTCTAATGCTTTCTGATAACTTTTACTATATGTTTCATGAACTTCCATTATGGGTTTCATACAGGCTGTATTTGCCACCTTCTGTGCTTGCTAGATATGACATAAAACTATTACTTTAAAGATTACATTAAAATCCATCCAGAATATAACAGGACAAGTCAGCACTGTTATGCACATCTTGATCTGTACACTTCTCCAACCTCCTATTTTCATGTTGTTATTACAGCAGAGTTTACTAGCTTTTTTAGAGAAAGTTCTGGCTGCAAAGATATGCTTGATGCTCTCTTAACACTAAATTCTACTTCTATTATGAAGGACACTTGAAAGATTTAAAATAAGTCGCATAATGAAGCAGAAAAAGGAAGGAGTCAGAAAACCAAAAACTGATGAGATTTTTCATTTTGTTAATTTATGCAAGAAATAATATTCATACCACATAAATTCTTCAAACCCAATCTGATTTATTTTTAAGGTAATAAAATGGCATAGTGTGAATGCCACCTGCTTTTTAAGACTTATAGATAAGCTTCAGGTATTTAATTGTTACCAATAAAATAGGACTCATTTACCTAAGAATCTAAAGGAGAGTCATTAAGTTCAAGAGTACTTTTTCCACAATTTACAGATTTTAATATTCAACTGAAAGATACAAATATTCCATGGAAAGATACGCATACCTAGAATGTCTTTAAAATATGTTACAAGTTTCAAAGCTGAGCTTTTTGAGTTCTATGTAGAGAACAAAGTAATTTCAGGGGCAAGGAAGTCCCTTCCTTGCAAACTTCCATCACTCTGTGAACAGATTTAGCTCATTTAACTAAAAGTGGTTTAAACACAATGCCCAGCTAAACCTCTCCAGTTAAGAAGGTTCGAACCATAATACGGAGATAATTTTACAATTGGCTATCAGCTTATTTTTCACTGATAAGCTGCTATCTCATTATCCTGATGCTAGACAGGCAGAAGCAATGAATGCAATCCTTTAAAAAAAGATAGTAATTTGATGATATCATTAAGTTATCACTGTATTTATCACACAGTCATCTTAAGTCACACTATTTGCTGTGGATCTGAACACAAAGGTGTTTGTTGTTTTTTTTTTTTTAACTAGGTATTTGCCTGTCACTAACCAGTTGAAAATAGCTTTTAATGATTTCTACAGCTGAAAGCATTTAGATCAGCTTAGTAACTGACTGGATGCGTATCTGGATGTCAGTTCTGCCAAAATATACATATAAATGGAAATAAAAGTAATGAGTAAGCCTAAGAGCATCTGAACAGTATTTGCAAGTTACTCAGGACTGCATAGCCATACTCTCACTATTCCATAACCCTGAAACCGTTAACAGTCTCCTTACAGATTGGCTAGAACTGATGTGCACAGACAGCAATCACAAGAAGGTACAAAAGCATAGCCTTTCTAAGTAGCGAATCCTTGATCAAACTCTATCCAAAAGTTATTACAAAACAGATACAGATTTTTCCCATGAAATGTGACAGGATTTGACTATTTTTGTTCAGGAAGTAATCATAGATTAATATATTTTCAAAGGAATCATCATGACCTAGACAAGCTGGAGAAATGGGATGACAAAATCTTTATGACATTCAACAAGGACAAATACCAAAGTTCTGCACCTGGGAAGGGAGAACCCTTGCAATGACACAGGCTAGGGCCTGCACGGCTGGGGAACAGCTCTGCTTTGAGGACTTGCATGGACAGCAAGCAAAGCACGAGCCAACAGCATGCCCTGGCAGCAAAGGAGGACCATAGCATACTGAGCTGCATTTACAGGAACAGAACTGGTGTATCATAGGAAGTGGTTATTGCCCTTTACTTGGCACTTGTTATGCCGTCTCTCGGTAAGGAGCAAGAGACTGGGGAACATGGCCTGTAAGAGAGGCTAAGGGAGCTGGGCTTGTTTAGCACAGAGAAGACAAAGCTTAATGGAGACTTAAAAACAGCTTTCCAATACCTGCAAGGTGGCTTTTGAGATGATGGAGCCAGACTCATTGTCAAGGTGCATGGCAAAGGATGAGACACAACACATGTAAGCAGAAACAAGAGATTCCAACTGATAGAAAGAAAAACATTTCCAACATGAAGCGAGTCATTGGAAGGGAGGCTGCCCCAGGAGATCGTCCAGTCTTCATCAGTGGAAGTTTTCAAGACCTAAGGGAATAAAGTTCTGAGCTACCTTGTCTAATCTCACAGCCGGCCCTACTTTGAGCAGGAGACTGCACTAGAGACCTCTTGAGGTCCCTCCCAACCTGAACTACTCTATTATTTGGTCACAACTCCTCCTGCCTATCACAAAATATATATATAAAAAAAATTATCGAAGCACAATATTCTCTTCTTTAGTTACTTATTACCACATTTTTAGTTGGGGGGGGAAAAAAAAAAATCCATGAAGGACTTGAAGATTACAACTGATGAATCCAACATCCATTAATCGGTCCTCCAAAGCCTGTTGGACAGAATTGTGCCTGATTTCTGGTTTGCAAACTCCAGTGGATCAAAAATGCAGCAGTTGTGTCTTTATCTGCTATATTAAAGATACCTCTTTCCACCATATATTCAGCTCCCATTTGCAGATATTGTAGACCTTCTTAATCTTCTATTGGATGAAGAAAACTTATGTTCTTTTAAGCTTTCCCGTACAAAGTTTGTTTCCCAAATGCTGAAATATTTTTTGCAGCAACCCTCTGAAAGCCTTCCATTATCCGTTTTTGAAGTAAAACACAGAACTAGAAATATTATTTCAGAAAAGTGGTTTCATCGGTGCCATTTAAGTGTAACTTATTTTCCTATTTGTGAATTGAAGAATTTTGACAGCTAGTTCTATCACAACACAGGAACAAAAGTTCACGTTTAGTTGTTTATCTGCCATTCACATGCTCTGAAGTTCTCTTCAAACACTACTTTCTAGAAGACAAGCTTTTTCTTTTAAATGTTAACTGCACTCTTTATTCTTAAAAGGTTGTACTTGGGTGTGCTGCTTGACTTCAGACTCCCTTAACAAAGATTAGTAACAAGTAAGTTCTCTTTCAAACTATCCCTGGAGGGCATGAAATGCCATTGCTGTAGAGAAGCCTAGAATCAAGGTGTCTAGAATGCACTCAAAGTGCTAGCAATTCTGAGAAAGACAGACTTCAGATTTGCTTTGATAGATATCCTCACCTGGTTAAACTTGAGAGTGTACAGATTAGGTAAGAGAAAGAACATAGCAACAGCTGCACTAGGTAAAACAAACAGTTCACCTAATCCAGGATCCTATCTCCAACACTTTCATGTCAACAGTTAAGATGATCAAGTAGGGAGGAATATAAGGAGGAGAAAAGAACATAGTTACACAGTCCCAGAAAAATTCCTCAGCTTTCTGAAAAATTGCTGGTGGAAGACCTCCAGAACCTTCAGGTTTCTGTGCTTGATAGCCCTCAGAAAAATTCCTCTTCCGCAGAAAGCAAACGTAGGCAAACTTTTAGCAGTCACAGTGTTGCTAGCAAGGAGCTCCATAGTTCTCCACATGGAGAACCATCTCTTCTTTCATGCCTTGATCCTGTCTCTCACTTTTTTCCTTTCTGCCATTTGATACGTGAGGTTCTTGTAGAGGAAAAGACAGCAAATATCCATTCTCCATACCACTTACCATTTACAGATCTTTGTCACATCTCTCCTCCATCTCTTTTTTCAGGCTAAAAGATCCTACTCTAAAATACAGTCCATCCTTGCCTAAAAGATCTCTCTCTGATCCGATATGAGTGAGAAAGTGAAGAAGCTGTAGGAGGTGGTGAACTGACTGTGTAGAATGGCCAAAAAGGCAACAAACTACAACCCTGCACACACAAAAAACCAAGCCCCACAGTGCAAGGAAACATACAACTAGAGGTTATATTCAAAATGGTAACAAATGGAGATTTTCAAAATGAAGGAGATAAGAAGCATGTGACTTCCAGCAACAGAATGGAGACTCCCTCTCTACCTGCAAATATGCAGTTACTCAACAGGTATAGCACTGATAGAATACATTAAAAGGAAGATCTTCTATTAACAGAGGCATCAGAGCCAGCTGAGTCTGAACCAACCACCTGCATAAAGGCGAGACTGGTGATAGTCACCAGGGACTCCCACAGGAGGTACCCACCTAGCAACCTGGGCTGATGCCTCAAGACATTAGCTGCTTGCTGTGGGCCTGGATCCCCAATGTTGCGAAGAGGCTACCAAGGCTCATCTGGTCCTCAGTCTATTACCTCTTGCTGCTTATCCACATGGGCACCAACAATATTACCAGAACCAATTCTAAGCACACCAAGAGTGACAATGGATCTCTGCAGAAAAATGTGAAGGGCACAAGGGCCCAAGGTGGCGTTATCACCAATCCTCCCAATGAACTGGGACAAAAAAAAACCTCTAGTAAGATCGCATGCATCCAGAAGATCAACACCTGGCTGAATGGCAGGTGTTGCAGGCAAGGTTTTCACACCTTTCACTGTAGTAATATCTGATGATCAAGATTTAACTGAGCAGGGACTGAATCGATCTGACAAAGCTGAAAAAGAGTTCTGCAAGCACGCTTGCTAACCTAATGAGGAAGACCTGAAACTAGGCATGGTAAGGAATAGTTGTCATAACCTGAAGTTGAGGTATGGGAGGCAGCGAGGAAACATCTGGGGAACAGCATGACAGGGAAGATGCTTGCTTGTCCTTTGTGAAAGCATTGTGACTCAGGGTTCATCATCTCAAGTATCAGTAAACAAATGAATGCAACACAAGAAACAAGAGGAATTACTAGTCCCTACACTACTGCAAAATTATGATTTCATTTGGATTAGAGACATGGTCAGATAGCTGAAATGACTACAGCGTTGGAACAGATGAATGTAGTCTCTTCAGGAAAGACAGGCTGGGAAAGGAGAGGAGTGGTTGTGCTTTATGCGGAGGAATACCCAGAGCTTTGCCATGGGACAGGTGATGAGCCAGTTGAGTGCTTGTGGGCAAAGGGAAGAAGGCAAAGCAACACGGGCAATGTTGTGCTAGACACTCGCTACAGACCACTTGATCAAGGAGAGAAAGTCAATAGAACCATCTCACACAATCACAAGCCTTAGGACTGACTCGTGGGTCTACTTTAACTGGAAGGGCTGTATAATTGGGCACAACCCAGGTGGTTTCTGGAGTGTGCTGAAGACAATTTCTTGACACAGGCAATTGATGAGTCAACTAAGGGAGATGCTCTGTTCAGTTTGTTATTCACAAACAAGGAATAATTGGTCTGGGACATGAAGGTCAAGAGTAGGTTCACCTGCAGCAACCATAAGACTGTGGAATTAAAAATCCTGCAAGAAGTCAGCAGGACAAATATCATTACAGTCCTTGCCCTCAGGACAGCAGATTTCACCTTATTCAGGACCTACTTGGTAGTATCCCAAAGGGAGCTGCCCAGCAAAGCAAAAGAGCTCAGAGCTGGTTGTTTTTCAAGGACAGCTTCCTCAAAGCATGAGAGCAGTTCACTTCAATGTGCAGAATGTAGAGCCAGCATGGAAGAAAGCCAGCATGGGTAGCATGCTAGAAAGTCAGCGTGGGTGAACAGGGACCTCCTGACAGAGCTCCAATGTAAAGAAGAATTACACAGGAGGAGGAAGCAAGAGGAATACAGGGACATTGTCCAGTTGTGCAGGAACAGAATAAGAAAAGCCAAAGCTCAACTGGAATTGAGGCTAGTGAGGGATGTGAAGGGCAAGAAGGGCTTCTGTAACTACAATGGCAGCAAAAGGAAGGCTAAAGAAAATTGTGAGGCCACTGCTCATTGGGGCAGGCAACCTAATGACTGAGGACATGGAAAATGCTGAGGTACTCAACCCTTCTGTCTCCATTTTCCACTGGCAACTTTCCCTGGTAAGTTCCTGAGAGCAGAGCGAGAGACCCCAGCAGAGTCTGCAGAAGTGACGTGCTATGCACAGTCAAGGAGACAGAGCTAGGGAACACTTAAGCAGGTGGATATAAAGAAGTCCATAGGAACAGATGAGATGGACCCAGAATGCTGAGGGAGGTAGGTTGCTCGCATTGTGAGGCCCCTCTCTACCGTCTTCATGGCAACCAAGGGAAGCTCCTGGTAACTGGAAAAAGGGAAATGTCACAACCATCTTCAAGACAGTCAAGGAGGATGATTCAGGGAAACTCCAGGCTGGTTGGCCTTACCTGACATCTTGGGGAGGTTATGGAAAAAATCCTCATAGGAAGCCACTGCCAGGCACACAAAGGAGAGGAAGGTGACTGGGAGTAGCCAGCTCACATTTAGTAAAGGCAAATTGTGGTAAATATTCTGTGGGGCATAGCTGCTATTCAGAGGCACACTGACAGGCTGGAAAAATGGGCTAACACAAAGTGCAGCAAGTGCAAATGTAAAGTCCTGCATCTGGGATAGAAGAACCCTATGCAATGGGACAGGCTGGGGGATTGACTGGCTAGATAACATTGTAGAACAGAGCCTTGATTGCTGGTGGAAAACAATTTGAACATCAGTCAGCAGTGTGAAATAAGTTCAATAGCATTTCAGGCCATATTAACAAGAAATGTGTCCAGCAGGATAAGGGAAGTGCTTCTCCTTTGTTCAGCACTTGAGAAACCCCCATCTGGAGCACTATGTCTGGTTTTTGGATCCCCAGTACTAGAAAGGCACTGACAAAACCACAGCAAATCCAACAGAGGGTCACCAGAAAGGTCAAGGGGATGAAGTACATGCTATATGAGGAGCAGATGACAGAACTGGCTTTGCTCAGCCTTAACAAGTGAAGACTAATTGGAGATTGTATCGCTGCTTTCCATTACATAATGGGAGGGCAGGGAGAAGATGAAGCCACTACTCTTTATGGTGCTCAGCAACACGACAGGAAGCAATGGACACAAGTTTGAGCACAGAAGATTCCAATTAGGCAGAAAGTTTTTCACTTGTTGAGGTTGGTTAAATATTAGGCTACCCAAGAAGTAGTTGTGATATATCCATCCTTGGAGATGCACTGAAGTAAACTGCCAAGGTCCCTGAGCCATCTGATATAATTGCACCTGCTTTAAGTCGGAGATTGGAATAAAGACCATCAGAGGGTTGAATTAAAATTACTCTGTAATTCCATCATCTTCCCTGTTGCTCTTTCATGTACCTTCTCCAGTCCTGTGACATCTTCTTTGATATGGGGAGGGGGAAGGAAACAGAATTATACAAAACCTTTAAGAGCTTGGTGTCCCACAGTGAAGTTTTCCTCAGTTTCTTAAATTTATTCCCAGCATTCTTTATTTGCTTTCTTCAACTGCTACTGTATCAATGTTTTCACAAAACTACCTACTATAATCCTTGAAAACTGTTCTTGAGTGGTGAGTCAGTTCTATCTTCCTATCAAGTGATGAACATTTTCGTACTCATTTGTACCACTTTGTAGTTAACAAGAATGAGTTTCATCTGCCATTTTTATACCCCAGTCATTCAGCATTGTAAGAGTCTTCTACAGCTCTTCGTAGTATCATCAGCAAACTGTCACCTTGCTAGTCACCCTTCATTTTAGGTAAATTATTAATTCTGTCACACAGCACAGTCACTGGAACAGATCACTGCAGACTTACTTTCTATTCTTTAAATAATTATTTCCTCCATGAGGACTTTCGATCTTATCCAAAGATGGTTCAGTTTCCAGAAGTTCTTGGTAAGAAATCATTTGTGTTTGGATACCCAAAAGAATTCAAATACCTCAATCAGGTCTTCCTTGTCATGTGCTTGTTTACTTACCCGAAGAGCTCCAAGGTTTTCTAATGCATAATCTTCCATTACAAAAACCTTAAGTGCCAATATAGCTATTATATTTACTAATTCTACTTGAGAAAAAGATTCTATTAATCTGCCCATTTGAAGAAAGTCTTCTAGTACCATTCTTCACATAACTGTTTAGCCATGCTGGTTTTCATTTGGGCTTTTTGAAAACCGTACTTTTTAATTGAGCAACTTGCACCTGTGCCTCCAATATAGCATCTTCAAATGACCTCCATATCGTCTCCACAGATGTAATCCTCACAGACTCTTTCCAAAAGTTAATCTTTATCTTCTAAGATAACTCTACCTGTCTTCTCATACAGTCGTTTCCTGCGCCTGCAATCTCTCTGGTATTATCTTTGTTACTGAAAGACTGAAATTGGTGAAAGGACTGCAAAATGTTTGTATTCATACCATGTTAAATTTAGTACAAAATGGGTCCCCAAAAGATTTACTTGAAATATTTCACACAGAATGTACTATTCAGAAAAATTTAAATTCCCTTCTCTGCAACTTGATGGGCAAGCTTTATGAAGCTCAGAATGCAGAAATTAACAGGTGACTGCTGGTTAAGGACAGAACATACTTCACAGCGGCCAGTTTTCATTTCATGAACAGTCTCAGTTACAGCCATGCGACTGTAAAAGTCAAACTGTTATAGCCAATAAATAACTAGTCAAGAGAATTTGTCCCATCACCAAAACTGAAAATCTGAAAAAAATATTGCTGGATACAATCATTTTAGACTTCTGTAAACTGTAGTCCAATATTTAATATTCACTTTGGTCTTTTTGCTCCAGAGCAAAAACTCCTCTGTGACCACAGTGTGTTTTCTCATTGGGCAAGATGAAAAAAGCAACCCTGATATCCTAATTTCATTCACCTCCAATGAAAGAACCCTTAAACTGTGGTAAGAACAAGAATCATCAATTTATTTGTAATGTACATTTTATAAAAGGGACTCACTTGTAACACATTACAATTTCGACACAAGTACACAGTGTTCTTTCTCCCTGCCACCCCCCACTTCCAAATAGTTTCTAGAAGACTAATTGCACAGCAATGGTATCACTTTTGCAATCTCAGTGCAACACCTAACACCTAAATAAGATCCTTAGAAGAAACTATGGAACCTACTTTTTCTCTGTTTAACTGGCAAAAATTTAAAGGTAAATACCAGAAAAGAAGGAAGAGTCTGAAACATGGCTGAAGAGACATATTCTCATCTCCCCTTCTCTAGTTGTTTAGAGACTGAAGACTGAGAATACCATCATACATTAGTGAAAGACAGTTTCATCATTAGTGAAACAAGAGTTGAGAAAATATGGTTCCTAACTTCCCAGAGACTGAGACACACCTGAATCTTGTTTAATATATGGAATTCCTACCCAGTCAAGCATGTCTGAACACATTTGGGTTACCATGGTCATCATTTCATAAAAAGCTATACAATGGGAGGCGGGGGGGTGGGAGAAGAAAGAAAGAAAAAAAAAGCCCCAAGATAATTTGAAACAACAGCTTTCTTAAATACAGATAAAAAAGCAGTGTCAACTTATCTGTAAATTATTTGTCTGTTTTATTTTCGGAAGTGCAATAGTACAACGATGAGTGTCCTATGTCAAAAAAATAAATACGCTTACAAAACTGTATGACAATAATAGACTATAGAGGACATCCATTCAGTTTAACATAAAAAAAATCTGCTAACTACATGAAGAGACTAAAGTACCAGCTTCCTACACTTAATGCTTTCAAATGTTAATCAGTTGGCGTAGTCATCAGATAAAAGACAGATAAAAAACACTCCGAGTTAAATGAACAGAAGTTATAAGGCATGAAAACCATACATGACTTGCATTTTTCATGAAACCTTTCCAATACTGTCTTTTGGTGAAAAAAAGAAATTTGAAACAAATGGGACTTGTGGCATGCCTGGATTACCAGCATGTTTTCAGTCTTAGAATCATACAATCATTTGGTTGGAAAAGACCTTTATCAAGTCAAACCGTACCTGTCCACTACTAAACCGTGTCCCTAAGCGCCTTGTCAACCTGTCTCTTAAATACCTCCAGGGATGGTGACTCGACCACTTCCCTGGGCAGCCTGTTCCAATACTTGACAACCCTCTCCATGAAGAAGTTTTTCCTAATATCTAATCTAAACCTCCCCTGGTGCAACTTGAGGCCATTTCCTCTTCTCCTACCACTTGCTACTTGGGAGAAGAGATCAACACCCACCCACTACAACCTCCTTTCAGGTAGTTGTAGAGGGCGATAAGGTCTCCCCTCAGCCTCCTCTTCTCCAGGCTAAACAACCCCAGGTCCCTCAGCCGCTCCTCGTAAGACTTGCTCTCCAGGCCCTTCACCAGCTTCGTTGCCCTTCTCTGGACACACTCCAGCAACTCAATGTTCTTCTTGTACTGAGGGGCCAAAACGGAACACAGTATTCGAGGTGAGGCCTCACCAGTGCTGAGTACAGGGGAAGGATGACCTCCCTGATCCTGCTGGTCACACTAGTCCTGATACAAGCCAGGATGCTGTTGGCCTTCTTGGCCACCTGGGCACACTGCTGGCTCATATTCAGTTGGCTGTCGACCACCACCCCCAGATCCCTCTCTGCCAAGCAGCTTTCCAGCCACTCTTCCCCAAGCCTGTAGCGTTGCATGGGGTTGTTGTGGCCCGAGTGCAGGACCCGGCACTTGGCCTTGTTGAATCTCATACAATTGGTCACAGCCCACTGGTCCAGCCTATCCAGATCCCTCTTACTATTTATTTGCATGTTAAATAAAGTTGAGATCCTTTCTTCCTGTCAAGAACAGTAAATGAACACATTTATCTTCCCACAAATCTTTCTGTTCCATGTCTGGCAACTACTCATCTTTCCTCTTCTTCCACCCACCACTCTACCCCAGTCGGCAAAGAGTATAAGAAAAAACCAAAACAAACCACATCTCAAAGATGACAGTTTTTTGGTGCTGCTTTCATTTTTTTCTGGGCCTCAAATACCATCCCTGAAAATCGCTAGACTACGTAACACAGAACTGGTGGGTAAGACTGCCTTTTTGATTTAGAAACATGTCCCAGGTGTGTCATTCTAAGAAATGAACAAAATCCCAGACTTGAATCGAAACTGCCAATTTAGAAAATTGTTACCTGGAAGACTTGACTTGTTTGGTAGTATCACTTCAACATGTTCCTCCTTCTCATCACAGGGCTCCTCTTCATCAGACAGTACCAAGAAAGCCTCTTTTGGCAGACTTTCATTACTTTCCTGCTTGGACGGTGAACCCAAACAGTTGTCTATTTTCTCTTCTAAATCTGGGACTGTGTCATCCCCTGGAAGCAGAGAACTTTTAGAAAAACAGCTCAGTTCGTCTTCAGCCGGGGCTAGTTTTTCCAAAATTGGAATAATTTCATCTGTTTCCATAGAGTCAGTATTGTCCAAGATACTTTCACTTGGTTCATCTATTGTATTCTGAACAGTGGTTTCTGAAAGACCTGCAGTGCCGTCTCGTTTGTCCTTTGGTTTCTGGTCAGCTTCCATACTGCTAGAGATGGCTTCTTCTCCAACAGCATCTTCAACAGTTACTTCTTCAGTCCTCTTTTCCTCACTAGATGAATCGGAATTAATAGTTAAGTCATTCGTTTCTCCCTTCTCTTCGGAAGAGTCACTAATATCACAGATTGATTTACTTTCACCTTCTGATGGGATGTCACTCTCTCTTTGGTCCAAATGATCTTTTGTATTATTTTCTTCATGGAAGTTATCTTTATTGCTACCAAGCACTCCGTTGTCAGCCTCACAAGCTAAAGCAGTATCAGTATCTTTATCTTGCTCAGCAGTAACATTCTCTGGAGACAGCGCTGGAGGTTTGGATTCTATGTCGTTGACCATGTTCCCTGCCCTACTTTCAGGGCTTTTGTCTTCACTAGTTTCATCAGAAACTGTTCTTCCTTCTTCAGAGTTAACACACAAGTCCACTAAGCCATTAACTTCCCTCTTGTCCTCCATACAGTCTGTATTGCTTAAAGAGGAATTTAAATCAGAATCTCCATTCTCATGCTTTCCATTTAACAGTTTAACTTCAGTTGTCTTCAACAGCTCCTCTTTAACCTTATAGACAGCTTCAAGTTGTTGTCGATCACTTACTCTCATTGTTTTTCGTGCTTTAAAGACTTTTTTCTGAGGTTCCTCTGTGCTATCCATCTTGACCCTTTAAAAAAAAAAGTTCAGAAAGAATTGTGAAGATAACAATTTCATTATCCTCATATTACAGTGTTCCTAAGACAGACACTAGTATTTAGCACATTTTAAAGCAAACCGGTTTAACTGTATCTACAAAACCAAAGAAACACCTGACAACACACTTAAATTTTGTTTGTCCTCAGAAAAAGCGAGTAAAAGTTTCTACATATGCTGCACAAACATGTGTATGTAAAGATCACTGAGATCACAGTATAACATTATGTAGTAATGTTCTGACTACACATTTTAGATCAGTCATCTTGTATTATTATAGCCAAGCCACATAATGAGGTTTTCTAGCTAGAAACAGATATTGTGCTAATGTAAGAGCCAGCAGCCTCTCTTCTCATGAAAAAGTAAGAAATACTCTTGGTCCATCAGTTTACATTTATTTTCTATTTCCGTATTTCTAAAAATATGTAATTTCGTGAGTTTCAAATAGAATTAACAACTGGGGTAAATCACAAGATTTTTGTACCAAGTAACTTTTAAGAGAACTTCAATATATTGAAAGAATTTATGAATGTGTCATGAAGATACTTTTTTCTTCTGTATAGATAAAGTAGACCTTCATCCTCCACATTTATACAATGGTTAACTGAACTGGGTTTTTAGAGCACTTTCATTCAATTTCCAGTAATATTTTACTAAGACCATTTGTACTCATAAAACCTACAGTTTTTGTATCTCCTTTTAGAAAGATTTCCAAGGAAAACTGATGGTTTTGCCCTCATGTAATTTTATTCATTCCATCCACCCATGCAAATATTAAGAAAAATAAGAACATTAACACATAAAAAAAATTAGAAAAATAATGTTCGAAAATCTACTTCATCAAGTCAACAAATGGAGTTAAATCCAGCATTACCTAGGAAGTTAAAATAATTTTGTTGAAATACAACACATTGTTTTGTTTTTCCCCCATGTGGTCTTGTTTTAGGACCCAGTTTTAAATAATAGTGTTGTTCAGAAACAGAAAGCAGTTAAGGAACTTGTTATATCCTCAGTGAAACTCAGCAACTAAGATCTTGAATCAGCGGATGCTAACCAATTTAGCTCTACTGAAGCTACTACACCATCATAAGTTACTCCTCTCTGGGACATGGCTTTTAAGTTTCGCAAATTGTGAAACGTGAAAATTCACTTGGGTAACAGTAGTTGAGAGATATTACACCAAATAAAAAGAAATAAAATAAATCAGGCAGTTATCTCTATATAATTTTTTTCCCCAAGCACCAGATAAGCAAACGTTTATACCATTGATGCAGCAGAATTATTACACAAAGGATGCATTTTAAATATTTGGTACAGTTCATTTTGCATCTTCCCCCAATCCACTTTCATTTACAGAGCTGAGAAATTCATTAATAAACTGCATTTTGTCTTTTCAGGTGGGGTATGACTTTTTTTTTGATTTTTTGATAAAAAAAGCAAGTCTATCACCAACACTAGCTCAGATCAGCGACGGTTTTGTACAACCAAGTCGTAAAATTCACAAAACAGAGGTTCCACAGCCTCTAAATAATAGTTTGGCTCCACCCTCTTTGTAACCAACCTCGTCTACAAGTTTTATTTAGGCATCCGTAAGATTGCCCTTTAGCTTTCTCTTCAGCAGATTAAAGTGGTCAAGCTCCCTCAGTGTCTCATCACAGATCACATGCTTTAGGATCCTATCACTTTGGCAGTCCTCTGCTGGATCCTTCCTAGTTTACTTGGAACAGTTTGTTTATGAAGGAAATTCTTTAACATTTATGCATCGCCCAACTAGAATATTTTACAGTAAGATATGAATATATATTCTAAGGTACAATATGAATTCAACTATCAAGACAAACTCTAAGCCTCACAATCATAACGTACCGTACTTTACAATTATAAGGGTTCTTTTACACTTAGTTAACATGACCTGACAAAAATACGGGCAAAATAGAAAGCAATATGATGAAAAAATAAGATTTTTTCCCATTTTGCATTTCCTATTAACATAACATTTAGATTCCCTTCCACTTTATTTCAGTTATTTTCTGCATAACAATCTAGAATTCTCATATTTGAGCAACTGATAGTGCTTAAATAACACTTCAATTCACACTTCAGGAACAGATGTACAAATCTTCACAAGAGGGTGTATCAGCTCTATTTACAGACTCAGTAAGACCATTAAGACATGAATTTTAGCCAGTCTGAACTAGATTTTCTGAACAGGATTGCCTATTACTGCATTGCCACTAGTGGGAGCAAAACTTAACACCTACAGAAACACTGATCTGAAACATCAGTTTACTTGTTTTATAGAAAATGTTCTCATCACATAACCAGTTCCAGTCAGATGAAATATGAACTCCAGGTGAGCTGTTAATGTCCTTCCAGAGCTGTCTACATGCTAAATACAGTGAAGAGAATACATTTAACACAGTAATTCTAGTCCTGAAGTCAGGAGAAGCGTATAAAAACCTTTAGTATGTCAGAAATGCACATGCAGTTTTTGAAAGCACATCCCTTCCTTCTTCCCAAGAACTTAGAATGCAAAGCATGTTTTTTCATGTCACCGTAAAAGTATATATCAGACTGTCACATAATAAGAGTACTGATCATCATACTCACGTTCCATGCATATAGTCCCCTATAACCAACATGCATGCTCTTACAAATGTGTATCCTGTAGAGCCAGTTTGGAAAAAAATAGACAATTCCAGGCTTGGCTAACCTTGAATAATTCCAAGCGCTCCTAATAGGTGACCAGCTAGGGAGAGTCTTCTTTTAATGTAGTACAAGAATACAGGGCCTTTGTATCAAAATTAAGACAGACAAGTAGTTTGATCTCCCGGACTACAATGCTTTCTTTTACAAGCATTACCCAGAACTTAGAAGTTCTTATATTACAAAATTCACAATCCTACTTTTCCTATGACCGAAAGATGTACTAACAATTAATAAAATGTTCACAGACAACTTAAAATCAAATTCATAAGTGCATCACTTGAGAAATCATCAAATATAACTTAAAACAAATTAGTATTTTCTGTTCTAGTTTCCTTAATCATCTAAGCAGTCTTTCATTCATATTTTTAACATAAAATACAGTAAATGCAGAGTAAAATGAAGGGCACTTCCTTTTTAAATTTGCCAAGAATAGCAGTCTTAAAAAAATCAAATCAGAATACCTTTATATTGATGCATCCTTACTTTTTTCTTAAGAAAATACTGAATAAGCTCGAATTTCTAGTATATTTCAAAATTATGTTTATTTTATATCTTAGGATATTATCCAAAATCTAGTTTAAAAACAATGCTCTAATACAGTTCTACAGTGAACCTGTACGAAAAAAAGGCTTCTCATAAAATTCTATTGTTAGCCGGTTCTTTGAATAACTCATGCATATTTTCAGCTCAATCCCACAATCTTTTGCAACCAAAGAATATCCAGTAAAAGCTACCATGAGTGACAAAATTATAAGCATAGATGAGATTAAAAGATAAACACTAAACGCTAGTTAACAGCTAAATATCATGTATCGCTGCAGACCAGCCTTAAAAGCGTTTCCAGCCATACCCACAAGGGAGCACACTGCAGCCAAGTAACAGATCCCATGTGAGAGCCGAGTAAAAGAAGAAACAAATAAATCAGTAACCAGTCCAGACAGGTTTGGTCATATCGGTGCAAGCCAATCAGCATTCATCTGATAAATACTGCCTTCCAGTCTTTCAAATGGGTAGGAGGTTGCCCTTCAGAGAGCAACTCCCGAGCAGGTTACGTGAATTCAGTCTTGCACAAATGAAACACTTAAAACTAGTAGTGTTCTAAACGAATGTATGTTGGTAGTCCCCCTTTATACTTAACAATTAACACAAGGTTTAGCTACGTTTGCTATGTAATTCCCTCATCTGATACTTGGGTATTTTTAATTTTTACTCATCGTGTGACCAAGTCACAAGACAGAAACGAGTGGCCCAGGCACCAAGCCAACAGAGGGGCATCTTTTATTTCAAACAAAGGCATTTGTACAGAACAGCACAGAATGACTCCTGCATGTAGAGCTAAGTGTGTAAGGGTTAAATGCTGTAAATAAGGTGGTAGGCTTTGGGTTGCTTTGTTTTGATTTTTTAAAAGCAATAATCAATTTTGAAACTCCACCACAAACATTGTGTATATTTGTTTAGATATCGTTTATGAAAATTCCCTTTTTCATTTTAAGCTTGAAAGTCATATATACTTCAGCATGACAGACACAGACACACCATTAGGCACCTCCCTCCAATAATATTTGGAGATTTCTTTTTCATGACCAAATGCGTGCTACATGGCAAAACCAGAACGTGCCAGTGCAGCTAGGAATACACGAAGGAGTCCTCTCTCAGCTAATTAAGAAGTTTTCCCTCAATTCCCGTATTTTTTTTTAATTATTTTTCAAAATTATTTTATCTCTCTGTGGAGAGATCGCAGCTCTAAAGCAACAAAGGAAGGTATTAGCTTAGCTGCTATGGATTAGCCTATAATCGTGTGCACATATGAGCAGCCCAAGAGCTGCTCGAAACATTAGCCAATCAGCAAGCAGCTGCCTGAATCCTGCCTGGTAACAGGCAGCAGACAAAGAGAAGGTCATGGAAACATGGGGGGNGGGGGGGGGGGGAAGCTGGAATCTAAACAATAGTGCGCAATGGGGTTTGCATAATATCATCAGTCTAGAACAGCACTGGCACGGGTTCCTGGAGTGCACGCAGTGCTAGCCAAAAAGTACCACAACCATAAAACATTTGCCAAAGCACAAGAACTACATGGAGAAAGTAAAGCCTTTGATCATGAAAATCAGTGCTCCAATAGGCAAGTTACTTAAAACGTAGCATAGCCAAATCAAGCAAAGCGAGGCAGCAAATGGTCAGGAATATTTTGTTCTAGATGGAGAGTCCCACAGAATGAAAGTGGTGAATAGAACCTACCTTTTAAGTAGTGGTTCATAAAAACCAGTTTTCAGTTGAAATCCTCTATAGCAATGTTGATGTAAGTTGTCAGAAATTTAAAAACTGTTTTTAAAGAAGAAAAAAAATAACCGTTTGTGATCTATTCTTACAGAACATGCGCTGAAATAACATGCCAATAATTTTTCTACCACTAATACAAGTCCACTTATCTGACTGAATGCAAGATACACACCACCAGTCTACTGAGATCCACACACAACTATGTCTTTATTTTAAAATGTAATAAACAAAACACAGGACATATGATAAGCACAAATAATATTTCTTCTACCACACCACAGATGATTTGAGTTTTCCTCCCTTTTAGGCTAAAATGATGTTAGTGTTGGCTGAACAAAGTGAGAGAAGAATGTGCCATTTTCTAAGAAGAAATTACGTCACCATCCTGTCCTATTTCACCTAGTGCACATACAGCAAAACAAGGTCCACTGTAATTAAAAAAAAAAAAAGAAAAAAAAAATTTTAGCCTCCCCCCCCCGCCCCGTGTTTAACATCCAGTACTGAGGTTCGCGGTTTAAGAAACGAGCAGCATTTTCCCCTGCAGCAGAGCCCTGTAATTTCGCAGGCGCACCCGAGGGGGAGCCCGCTGCGCCCCGCGCCCCCTCCGCATCCCCGCCCCGCGGCCCTCGCCTCGGCACTGCGGGGGAACGCACTCGAGCCCTGCGTCCCATTGGCTGGAAAGAGCGGCGGCACGGCAGCCAATCAGACAGCAGCTCCTTAGAGTCTACCCAGCAACAAACCCCCACGAGGCCGGCGGCAAGAAGTCGGCCAGGGCACGAACGCGAACACGGGGGCCCACGGCGCAGGCGAGCAGGGTTGCGTTAAACTAACAAGATTTTCCAAAGAGCTGGTAAATGACGTAAGAAAAAGTTGAGGGATTTCAGTTTGAGACCTGGAGCCGCATGAAAGCGCTAACCCATGAGTGCAGTGCACAGGGGGTGCGCAGCCGCAATAAAGATACGGTGTTTAACGTGCAGGAGCATTTTTAGGCTATTTTAAGACTACTGAATTTCTGTGATGTTAAATGTTGACTCAAAAAAACGCTGCTGAGGTCCAACCTGGTTCAAGCATAGCAGCTGGTAACCTTCCCTTTCTTCAGATACCGCGCAGTGCCTGTGCTTTTCTAGTGTCCCAACAGAAGCATCAAAATCGGTGTTTTTTCACAAGTGCAATATGATTTCTGCCTTGAAAGTAGAGGCCATTCTCCCCCACCCTTGCAAATTGCCTTTTGAAGAACCAGTTCAGTAAAACATCACGTCCACATGTGTATCTATGCCTAAGAAAAACACCCAAATGTATGGTTACAGGCTTGGTAAAACAAAGTAAATTCACAGTACAGTTTCAAACAGGTTGTATGGTCTTGTGTACTGTACTTGATCGACAACTTCATGTACAAACTTGAACTACGCTCTCGTCACGTTGGCATCACAGTGAATTAAGCAGCTGTCCTGTGTCTCCTCTACCTCCAGAGGATAATACCGCCTTTGACTTAGGCTCATGAATCCATTTCTCATACTAAATTAGTAATTTTAGAGTTCTTTTCCAATGAGGCTGCCATGCCTTGTGGGAAAAATGGATTCCTCATGGGGAAAAAAGGACTGTCAGGTCCACTTACACAACTAAGATCTTTCATCTGCTGGTGGTTTTGCAGAATTGTCCTTACATTGTTCATCAGTTTATGCCTTGATAACTACTACACATAAAATGCATACTTTTGAAGATGGTAGAACGGAAAATGAGCAAGAATCTTTCCTAGACAACTTTTAGTTAAAATACATACTCCAGTTCACCTTATACAAGTGACTCAAGTGCCTTAGAAACACCCACTCTTTAGCATGCGAAGCTTAAGCTCATTCTCCAAGATGAGTTTTGTCTTTTTCTGTAAACTAAATTCTGGCAGCCATTTAGGTCATTAAAACAGTAAAACTGCTTGAGTGGAACTGAGCCAGAGCAACAGTGGTAGATCCTGTGTTTTCTTACTTCCCACAAGTGTTAGAGATTTCAACTTTTATCAACAACCTAAAACATAAGCTTTCAATTCAGCTGTGAGATCTCCAAACACTAAACAAGTACTGCTGTTTGAAATATCTGTAACAGCAAAATTCACCTTTCTTACAGATTGATTTTTTAGCACAAGCTAAAGCACTAAGTATGTTTCTTTCTGTAAAAACGGGATTTACTAAAGTTTTTACATAAAAGTTGAATTTGCACATTTTAAGATACATTTGTGGAGTATTTTTATTATACACAGTTTAAGTGTTATACTGCAGTTCCATCTTTGGCACAGGATTAACAGTTACCATTATCCTTAAATATGAGGAGGAACTAATAATTCCACAGAAGTGGACACCACCTGCTAGAACACATCTACAATTAAAAACTTATCCAACTTCTGATATTCCAAACTTAAAACCTGAACAACCTGAATTAATTGTTCATGTACATGCAGACCAAAAAAATATGAGAAATTCTGTGAAAAAAATCCTTAAAAGAAGGCAAGATGTTCTCTTCATGTTTAGGCTTTTCTATGCGTTATAAAATACAGTATTTTTCCCTTTCATAGGTGAAATTTCAAGTGAAATTTCAACAGGCTACAGCTGTAAGAACGTATCACTAATGTATGCAGAACCGCATCCTTTTGAGGCAGATTTCTTTACAAGTCTTACTAGATAAAATGCAGAATAACACTATTCTAATGAAAAAATTGATACATTTACCCTTAACATTCCGTAAAGCATTTTCTAAACTAGTTCACATATTACATATGCAACTAACTAGTGATGTAACCTCGGCTTTCAAACACTTAAGACTTGGTGACATCAGACTTCAGAGGTGAGCTGTCTTGATGCTAACAGTGGTCCGCTGAGGTTGCTTCTCAAATGCCAAAAGAGAGAGAAGGGAAAACTTGCAATGAAAAAGGAGATGCTGCACTAAAACATCAAGTGTTCGTCATGCATACAAGCGCCTTTTAAAGTTTTTTTTGCAAAGATTACATTTTCCCAGTAACAAGCAACAATTTAAAATGGAACTAAAATAGCAGTTGATTAGTTGGCTGTGGAACCTGCTGTTTTATGAAGTATTATCAGTGTTTCCTCTAGGGAAGATACCCTTTCTCAGGAGGGGCAGTGCACCTGCTGCGTTCCTTGCTCAGACCAGTCCTTCCACACAAGGGAGTCACTGCTGAACTCCCACCAAGCACATCACCCCAGATTGGAGGAGGCAGGTCTTCAGCATGGGAAGGAACCAGCTGTTCCATAATTTCATCTAATTGGAAGCCTGGTAGGGACTTTTCACAAATTCTGAGGGCAAGACGGCTATTTGCCTATTTTCCACGGGAAATGACGAATTTTCTTTCTGCGAGTGTCGGAGGGATGCCCTGCAGCCACCTTGCCCCTCACCAGCTCCCGGGCCGGCAGAACCAAACTTCCCCTGCCTGATGGCCGGGGCGGCGGGTAATTTGCATACCCGCTCGGGATTGGCTGCGGCAGAGTTACTTTGCATAAACCAATCCGCAACCGCGAGGCGGAGCCGCCCCAGGAGGCCTATGCAAATCCGCCCGGCAACCGGCTAAAAATAGAACAGGCGCCCGTGGCGCGTCACCGAGACGGGGCGCGACAGAGCGCCTCCCCGTTGGTGACGTCGTGCACGTATGAGAGCACGCCGGGCGGGTCCTCCTCCTCCCGAAACGTGCACCCGCGACGCTGCCGCTGCGGAGGAGGCGCGGAGGAACAGCCGCTCTGCAAACACGAGGAACGAAGGGACACCCGATCTTCAAGTTTTGTGCCAAAAGCAGAGGCGTTACGTGGGGGTATGGCACACTTAACTCTCTCAGGTTTTCTATGTTTTGGTGTTTGTTTTTTTTTTTTAAAATAGAAAAAAATAATTTCTGAAGTCATTCTCTTCAAATCAAAACATAAACTATTATAATCTGCACATCTTTCTCACCTTCATTTCTAAGCAAGCAGGAACAGAAACAGTCTTTCTTACTCTGACTGTTTAATATATCCCATGTCAGTTTGGTGACTTGAAAATTGAGTCATCCACAATACCCACACCAGATGCCATCGAATCCTCATTAAATGTGAACTCTTATACCTGAAGTTACAGACTTCTTTTTGGCTCCTGAGTTATCCCTTGGTAAGTCCCACCTCAGGAGAGACACACCTGTACAATTTGTGCACTCAAACTAAAGACAGTGCGGGATTTTGAAAGGTGAGAAGGCTGAACCAAGAAAAGAAACTCTGTAAATAGATAAGGCATCCTGAGAATAAAAATTAAATACAAAATGGGGTAAGTAAAGCACACAATTTTAAAATTATTATGTAAATACATGTTCTATTATGAATAAGTTCAGCAATGACCTACATGTAGAGCATTTTACCATTTTCAACCTACAAAACGGGTATTATCTACACAAGTTTCATTTTCAGTACTACTGAACTGATGGCATAAACCTTCTGACTGCAGCAGAAGCAAGTAAAGAGGTTTCTGCACTTTTCTGTACACACATCTGCCCCCAGGTTTCTGTTTCATGGAACTGGTTAAGGGCAGGTGAAAGCCAACAGAGAGATGTATGAGAACAGCACCGAATGCACACGGGACACGTTATGGCTGCCTAATCCAGGTCTTTGGCAGCCTGAAAAGCACCACCTGATATGCAAGGTATACATAAGCACCTCTGGTATTTTCTACAAGGCTGTACAATTAAGTGAGAAGGAAGAAAAGTGGCCAACACAGTCACAGAGTGACCACTGACAACTGTTGATAGCTTTTGAATGACTTGACAAAATAGAATCACAAACATTAACCAGAAATCTCAATAGGAAGGTTAAAGTGAAGGAAGACAAAATTTGAGTATGACATCTTCAAAATAACATTAGAAGGGAAAAAAAAAAAACCACCCCACCAAAATGAGTTTCTTGTAAATGCTACAATTTACTGAAACTTTATTACTGTATCTACTGTTAAAACTATTTGTCACAAGCATCCTTCTTTAAGGAAAGGTAGCTTACTCCACAGATGTTAGTTAGCTACTGCTAATAAATTTTACTAGCAACTGTGCCCTCCTGCCCACAAGACAGTTATTCATTAATCAGACACTAAATGTTTTCCAAAAGAAACTAATGTTGGGGAAGGACAGGAACTGAAAAACAAACTTATCAACCTAATATTCTATTCGTTACTAGATACAAGAGAAAAATCAAAAAGCATGTTTTCATTGCTAGTAACCCACTGTATTAATTGCTAAGAACCCCAGACAAAGCAGGTAAATTCTTGTTTTTACAATGACAAGCAGTCACACTCTAATAAATTTCTATGGCAGTCAATTTATTATTATACCAAGCATACAATACAATAAGATTTATTTACCCTAGTAAAAGTGTACAGCAGCAGATTAAATTCTCTTGGGTCAATGGGCAGACAATTATTTTTCTGTATTTGCTGCTAGGCAAAGATTTGTCACGTCTCACACTTGTAAAGACTTGTAAGAAAAATTACCTGAGGTATTACCCAAACTACACTTTAAATGTTTCATAATCAAACACATAAGCAACCATAGCATAGATGATTCTTCAACTTAAGCATGCTTAGAACAAGCTCTGCAGACACAGATTGCCAGACTTAAATTAATTCTTTGCTAAACTGACCAAAGAACAGGAAGCAGAAAGTGGACAAACACAAGATGGTTTCTTTGTGTAGTTCCAATCATGGAAATAAACGTTAAGAACAATAGAACTAGTTTTGAAAGGGGTTTTGATGATAAAAAGTAACCTGAAATGTTACTGATTCTTGCTGTATCTTCCTTTCTAGAACCTTCAACATACTCCCCTTTCCTCATTATACTTGCTGCATAGTCAGTAGACTTTTGATCTCACTATACTCCCATTTGCTTGGGTTTTTTGAGATCAAATGCAGTATCTTAAATTGTTACCATGTAAGAGACTCTTTTCTCATTAGTATCTTCTTGCCACACTTTTAAAATTCAATTGCAAGTAGGTATAAATTTTGAAATAATGTCACACTAGTTGTAAGTGGCACAGTTGTATTTATCTGCATCAGCAGCACCTCAAACAAGCAGCAAAGCACAATATGCCCTATTGATTTCTGAGGTGCTGACTCACACCTAATGCTAATATGCTCATGTCAACTCAGTTATACACTCCGAGAAACAAAGATATTTGAACAAAAGCAAAGGAAGACCACAGCAATGTCCTGAAAGTAATCACTCAGCTGATGGGAAAATCCTTTTGTACTTGGTTCTTTAAACAAAATTAAAAATTTGTTCTTCCTATCAATGTTCTTGAATGAACATTAGTAACAAAATTGCATCCACTCCACATAAAGTGTGTTGATATTACATTATGCAGTACACAGTCATGTTTGCGTATGAAGCATGAAATAAAGCGAGAATATGATGCAAGCACTGGTGAGGTTGCATGTGAATTCAGATCAGGGACCTCAGCCGTGTTAAAGCTAACCTTTTAGTTTAACCCAGCAAGTAAAAAAAGCCTCAGCACACATCAGTTGTCTGATGCTATTAACCATGCAGCTGCTTTTAACACTTAAGCCAGCACAAGACACAGGGCAGAACGGGGAACAGAGAACAGCTTCAAGACTAGTGTGTTGCATACTAGCCTTTCAATACCAACTTACATTACCTGTGCAACTAGAGCACTGAGCTAGATCAAGGAGATATATAACATCCAGATATATATTTAGTAGGATCAGTGCTTTGTTAAACTCAGCTCCTCGAACTGGCTGACAAAACAATCACAGGAACACAAGGGCTGCTGCACCAGAACATGCAACAGAACAGCCTTGGGTCTTCCAGGTGTGAATGCATGAGTCAAGGACTTCCTGTAATAGACAGGCAGACCTTCCAGAGGTTGACAAAGCACTACAGGTGTCCCACAAAGTCAGCTTCGTCTGGTTATTCAGGCTTTTTAGGGACAGGGCAAGGAGGCTATTCCCGCAATGAAATATATTTGATATCTTCAAGTGTATGTCTTAACTATTTTTAAATGCTCGTAACTACTACTCTGACATAAAAGCAACAGGTGCAATAATATTACATAAATATAAACAATATGTCATTATTTCTTGAAAGCTTCAAAAATAAAGTACTGTAAAGAAACAGATTAAAGATCTAATTTAACTCTGGGTTTTGGACTGTAGATTACACAGTGGTGGAAGGACCCTGAAACACATACTGCTTTTGGACAGAGTATTTAGAAGAAAGGGAGACAAAATTTGCCTCTGCTCTATGGACAATAGCAAGCTCCTAATGCGAACTTATTTAAATATTTCCAGACTTACGTACTCAATTACAGGTAACAAATGTTGATTATACTTGGTATTATATTGAATTCAATACCATGAGTATTAGTACAGAAAATATGGAAATCCATACTATCTCATCCCTTTAAAAACATTTCAGTGAACACCCTCAGTGTGTGCAAACATTTTATTCTCTATTTAAAAAAAGAAAAAAATTATTTGTGGTGGCTTGTATAAATATATACACATACTAAACTTTTTGCCAACTGACCTGATGGTAATCAAGTATGTTATTACTAAACATTACTTTGGTGCTATAAAATGGATGACAAACTTTATTCCATAACATTCTCAAGTCTTCCTGGTCACATGAAGCCAGAGTTACATGCATTTGAGCTGTAGGAATTTTCTGTGGAAATTCTCTACTCGCTCATCTAGTTGGGTTATCCATTAATTTAGTGACTTGGTATCTATTTTAAACATACCAGGAAAATGGATTAAGGAAGAGTATATTTATAACCCACAACTGGTTTAGATGGCTCTGCTTAATATTCAGTTATCCCAAACACACACAAAGTGTCATCATCACAAAGTTGAGTATTGCATCAACCAAAAAGGTCAGACTGCTGAGAAAAAGCCATGTCTAGTGTGCCAGAGTATCCTTAAGGGAAGCTACTGAAGCTTGAAATGGCTTAGCCTAAAATGAATTACATCTTATATAAACATGATTTGCAAAATTCATGTGTCTCCATTTGATAATCAAAGAGAATAGTCATTTGTGACAAGGACCAACAGGGAGAACTAACCCCTTAAGGGGTCACAGATTATCCCAAAACGCAAAAGAAAATTTCTAATCTTCAGCAGAGGTTGACAGCGTTAAAGTGTTTCTCCCTTCCCTCCCCCAATCATTTTGCTACAAAGACAGAAAACTGATTTCCCTGGCCCCACTCTTCCCTAATAATGATAATAATAATAAACTGAGAAACCCTATTAGGAAAAACATAAACAGAATAAAACCCCCCAATCACTAGTTCTGCTTGGCATATACCAAACAACTGGAGTTTTTGCTCATCTAAACCTCTTCACTAAGTATTAAAGACAGCTTACAAGTAATCATTTGTGGTTTTCACCACAGCCTGTGTGGCTACAGGCTGTTCAGAAGGGA